>JADDOH010006721.1:0-153580 GCA_016648135.1 Agrypnia vestita | reverse complement strand
GGACTTAGTGAAAGTTAGAGGAAATAAATAATGTAAGACCCTTCAATAAACAACTGAAAATACGTTGGAGAAGAGAAAGTGCATAATTTGTTTAAAAATTTGATGTGGTTATCTATAATTTCTGGTAATGAAAAGTATTTATTTTATTACGTATAGTTTTTCTGTATTATAGTTATGTACGAGTATGTATAGTGTTTCAAGTTCTCTTACAGCGGTATGCATTTGCTGCCTGGGGACTAGCCATTTTTTCTCTTATATTTGTAATTTTTTTCTCCGTTTCCATGTGTCTATAATATCAATATATTGAATGTATATATATAAATAAAATAAATAAAAATGTTCATAAATTACCTTTGTCCTCCTTGTAGTTTCTGGAAATAATGCTGAAGTACCCGGTGGACTGCTTGAGCTCCTCGATGGCTCCCACGAAGTCGCCGACGCCGTGGGCGCACTCCACCATGAACTCGTACCCAGGACCTCTGGTCGAGGAGCGGGACTCGATGTGGCTCAGGTTCACCCGGTGCCTGGAGAAGATCTTCAGGGACTTGGCCAAAGTTCCAGCCTCGTCGTCGTCCTTCGGCGAGAAGATGACGCAGGTACTCTTGGAGGAATCTCTGCCTTCTTTGATGTAGTTTCCGCCGGTCATGAGCTTTGGCTGTTCGGGGCACCGTATACATTATTAATAACTCGTATTTAATGTACTCTTTAGCGACGGTAATTAACCTAAGATAACTCGTCATTTTGATAACACTACGCTATTATATGTTTCTGTTGTAACACATATACGGTCACTGCTTTATCGCATGAACATAAACTTATAGAGTTTTGCCATCAATCATATGAGAATCGATATTTATTTATGTTAGCAAATTTGTGCCATGTATGTGACATTCGAACTGCTCACGATCTGCTATACGAAAGCAGAAGTTAGAATAATGCTGCTGACCTATTAAGTACCTACCTCAAAATTTATCTCATGAAAAATACTTGAAGTTTATTTATTATTTTGTTTTAAATGAAACTAAACTTTATTTACCAATTACCTTGGTAGTATAAAATTATACTTTTTTATTTATTTTATTTTATAAAAGGAATTGCACATGACTTTTATTTTACTTTAGTATTTTTAAAATAGAGATGAGGAGAACATAGAATTCATGTCAAATATATTTTTTTTAACTACTTCCAAACTAAGCCAAACGCCTGTGCAATAAATAGGACTAATTTGCTGGTCTCCTGGAATAGGAATAGAATTGAACCACTAAACTACGGAGTGTTAGATGGGAGCTACTCAATATTATTTTAGAAATTATTACCCCCCCATTTTGGGAGGTAATAAATTGCTAAAATGGAGGAATTCGCATTTTTTATGATACAAGTAAGCGATAAACAAGCATAAATGTAATGTTAATTGATATTACTTTAAAACTTTGTAATATAAACATAATTTTATATATATATATTCAAGAACACACTCATATTTGTGAAGTTGTAATTTTTCAGAACAAAGTTCTGTGAAATTTTTAAAACCAAATTAATTAATCAATTAGAAAGACATACAGAAAAATCTAATTCACGAAAAATATTAGGTTACTACTGGGATTCGAATCCAGGTCACCTCCTTTCCAGGGCCGGTGCTCTGACCACTAAGCTATAGCAACCTTATATATGATTATATTATATCGACCTTACATTTGTAAATATAAGGTCAATATATTCACGGAAACATACAGGGTTGCTATAGCTTAGTGGTCAGAGCACCGGCCCCGGAAAGAAGGTGACCTGGGTTCGAATCCCAGTAATAACCTAATATTTATTCGTGAATTAGATTTTTCTGTATGTCTTTCTAATTGATTAATTAATTTGGTTTTAATAATTTTTTATATTTTAAAATGAATTTTTAATTTTTAAATTCATTTGATCAATTGATTAGGTATACCATTTAAATCCTATGCAAAGTATTCATATGTATAGTATTTATATGTATAGTATTTTATGTATAGTATTCCTAGTTTTAATACAGCTGGGCCGTAACTGTTTACAACAAAATTATCTATATTATGATTGCGCTTAATATGCATTGAGTAATGCGTTTTTTTCCATTGACAACTTCAAAAATTAATGAAATCATATGTTTTTTTGTCAACAAACGAGGTATACAGATTATTTTAAAATCCATTTAAATATTATTTAATGTATAGAAATAATATATAAAAATTATTTAACATTCAAGTCACTTCAAGGCGAAATACATCAATTTTTTTAATTTTTCTTACTTAAATTTTATTTTTTCTGCGGGCAATTATATTTTTGACGCTTGATTCTTAGGTTAAAATATTAATGGTTGGAAATGTGTCAATCTCGAAAGCATCCACTGCGACAGATCTACATATTATGAATGCTTCAAAAACCCCGCATTCAGTGTGTGGTTTTAGCATTACCAGTTTAAAAAAATAAACTTCTCGAACTGTCTAATGCAATCTGAAGGATGGATTTTGTGGATAAAACAATTTTTATCTTTGTGGTAGAGATGTTATTTTGTAAAGTACACCACGAGTTGGAATATTAATATCTTGAATTTATGAAACGCGTTAAAAAAGTCATTAACCGAACATATTTTAAATCTGTGCATTAATATGCTAGTGATAGAAAATATTGCATGTGGGTAAATAACACGAACGTACGCCTATACGCCAAGTGCTAGACATATCAACGAATGTAAGGCCCTTCGGCACCTGGGATCCAGGGTTTCATCCCGAGGTACGATAAATAGAGAGCTTTCTCTGAGCTTAAAAATGGGGCAAAATATACAGGGTGTACCAGAGCTAGCAGCAGAAACATGGTCGGTAGATTCCTGCCTATGTTATGAATCTAAAGTGTTCAAGCAACCATGACCTAATATCAATAGTTATGGAGATATGCCGGAGATCGAAGTTTGCATTTTTTTTCAATATTTCTAACTTATTTTTTTACAAAAAAATGCACTATCATTACAGAAACATATGTACAATATTTCGATTATGAAAAATTCATTCGCTTTAATACAAGTCGAATAAAATAATAAAAACCTTTCAAAAATTTAAAAATTTTTTTTTGCAAGGTTTTTATCATTTTATTTAAGTTGTATTGAAGCGAATGAATTTTTCATAATCGATATAAGTTACTGTTAGTTAATGATAGTTCAACTTTTTACAAAAAATAATATTGAAATATTGAAAAAAATGAAAATTTCGATAATGCTTATCTCCATAACTATTTATGTGAACATATTGATGTGAACATTTTAGACTCATAATATAGACCGGAATTTACCGGCCATGTTTTTACTCTAGCTCTTTTACACCTTTTATAGTATTTTAAAATGATTAATAGGAATCCCGGAATTTTGGAATTGTTTATCACAACTATCGATATCATGTTCACCCACAAAACCTTATTGTTCACGCTTATCGCAAATTATTTTTACACATATTTTAACGCAAAAAAGTACAGGCAAATAAAGAAACATAATCAATCGCACTGAGAAATAACACAACTTGATTATACAGACCAATAGGGGGGGGACGCGGGTGGTTTATCAATTCATTTTAAATAATTTCCTTCAAATTGACCACCACTTTACAAGTTGCATTACATTTACGCAAAAAAAACAGTCTTACCCAAAAATATATCCAAAATTTGAATCTAAAATTAATCCTAGTTTACATAGTACTATTATTATTTTTTATCAATATATTTATTTACGAAATTATTTTTTCAGTTGTTTATCATCCTGAAGAAGGGAAGATTGTTTCCGAAACAGATTTATAAATAAATTTGATTAAAATGAGTAATCATAAGGAGTATTTACGATAAATATGAATAATAAATTTATCTCTCAAGATTTTAGGCACAACAACATTTTAACCAAGCAGGACAGTTCGTAATATGCGGCATCGTTGTAAACAATGGTTATTGGAACCGTGGTCCATTATTGGTGATAAGGGCAACATCGATGTCGTTAAAGTATTATAAATAATCACTTGGAGTAGTGTATTGAGCGATGAACCTGACAAGACGAGCTTTAACCTCCATTGAGAAGATGATATTAAAAAAATGTTCCAAGATAGCGTTGTCACGTAGGCAAAGCATAAAATGTATCATCATGACGTCAAATTTCTTGTTTAATTTTGGACATGTTTTTCCTAAATCACTTCACAAAATTTTCGTATGTTTATTATAAGAACGAGATATCTAAAGTCGTAAAATTCAATTTTTGCGCATTATTTTATTTTTTTATTTACTTAAATAAATTTTCACATTTTAATAAATTTTGAATAGATTAAGATGAACCATGAATAAACTAAAATAAATTAAGATAAAACATAACGTAATATAAAATACTGCACATTCAACAGTAACATAATAGATCAACCTTTTTAAAACTATTTTACGTATTTTAAAAAATTATGATATTATTGATTCATGTCAAAAATAAATAATCTTTATTTTTTAGGGAAACAGAAATTGTGGCATATTAGAATAACAACGATTATATCAACGTAATAGATATTGAGATACATTTCCGAATTCACGCAGATTTTATTAAGAGCGCGAATTATGAAAAATTACATTCAAAATACGTTTAATCATGATCTTAATTCGGGATTTTATTAAAAATTGGCAGTGACAAAAATAAGTATCTAACAAAATGATTTTTATGTAAGTATAGGTTTATCACTAATGTAATAACTAGTGAAAAGCTTACTTTAATTGATTCAAAAATCCTCAAACTACGTATTTTTTGTTGCTCGAAACATTCATTCGACCAAATCTAGATACGCGTCCAGCATTTGAAATCTTTATTATAATACTTTCTCTGATAATACTTAAAAGTACAAGATAATTTAATGTGAACTTCAAACAGTGGACCGCGAATTCCTCGGCTGCACTATGAATAAATGTTTTTTTAATTAATCATTTATTTTAAAATGAAGATTTTTATCAGTTTATATGACGATCCCTCTTGTCTTTACTAAATATCTAGGACCCATCATTTGTATCACGCTAACACCCTCTATTCCATATTCCAACATGTAGAATTAATTTCGAACTAAGCTTTTCTTTAGTGCGAGTGTGCTAAGCTTAAAAATAATTTTTGATACGTATTTTGCCTCACTTGCCCTTGTCTATGTTAGGATAAACAATCGATTTTTTTTCATATTATACAATACCCTTTTCTTCTTTTTTATTTCAATAAAATAATGCAAAATTACATCATTTACAGTAAAATAAGTACGTAACAATTAAACTTGATTTGAATATTGTGAGGGTCAAAAATATTTCCGGTATAAATATAAACACACATTCTTTAAGGCAAGATAACAGTATGTCTTCCCGGATACGGGATTTTTGATATAAAAGTTGATTGAAAATACCAGTTTTATGCAGTATCAACAATGTAATGTAAGAGAGAGGTAAAGGCGTATACATGCATATATATATGTCAAGTCGCATGTTTTTCAAAAGTAGACTAAATGATTCACAATTATAATGGTGCAAGATTATTCGCATATAACAGGTCGCTCTTTCACGTGAAAACATGAAATATCAAACAGGTTTAAATCATTTCCTCTAAACATAAATAAAATTATTTATAGATTTTCGCACGAGAAATTATTTAAAATATAAATAAATATTATTTTAATAAACATCACCATAAAAATCTCTATTAATATCACATTGTTCAAACATTTTTTTACATTTTTCAATTTATACACCAAAAACTTTCTAGTGGCTTGTGCGTTTCAGATATTACGCCACAAATATTAGAAAAAAATCTTTTTTTGTAAAAATTTCTACAATATATTTTATAATCATCGAGAATATTTATTTATTTAGTGTTCCCTTGAGGATTTCAAGTACCAAACGAAAGAGATTGTTACATATTCTAATTTTTTCTGTAATACCTAATCTGATTCACAATAATGTAGCACCAAAAATTGATACGAATCGAACCATTTAAAAATAAAATAATAAAAATATAGTATAATATTATAATTTAACAATTAAAAAAAAAATACGTATTAAGTTTTATTTTGAACTCAGTTTTGTGTCTAACGATTTGTAGGCAAATATGAAACGAAACTGTTCCTGTATACGTTTGAATGCAAATTAGAAATGTTATTTTGGTTCTGGTATAATATTATGTTTTAGTATTTACTGTGAACTGAAATCGCCATTGAATTGATTTGTTAAATTAGTAATGTACACCATTAACCATTTAGGTAAATGAAATTAGAATCTCTTAATATTAACCAACATAGATTTTTATTTCTTTAGCGTATTTTCACGTGTAACTAATGATTTGGTATAAAAATAAAGGTTTGTTCGTATGATTATGGTAATGGCAAGATTTTTGCAAAACAAAAATGTTGTTTAAAGTAAATGAGAAGAATATTAATAAAAAAATGAATGAAGCTACCTTATCTGGTGGAGAATTCTGGGGCTGAAATTTCTTGTCAGTCCCATTCTTGATGATTAGCTGCGGGCCCATCATTTTGGCCTACGACAATAATTAATTTAATTACTGAGAGATACAATAATCCAGCAAAGCCTTTTGGTTGTATCGTAGGTAACGCGCACAAAAACTGTTTACTGAACTGGGCAGGAAACGAACGTTACAGATGGATGCCTGTGACTGAGTATTTATGACGGGCCGATATCTCCATTTTATATAGTGTGACCAGTATCAATTTCATGACTGCGAGTTTTTATTGCTCTCGACCTCTAAGACCGTATTATTATTATAAATCGTTTAACTACGTCTCCCGCCTGTGCCTCTCTGTACCCCGGAGATAAATTGTCGCTCAATAATGCATTTTACTAATAAATAAACGCAGGTTTCGCTGATTCGAATTGCGGCACGGGTAAAATAACAATATTAATGGAGATATTCACTTTCTCGTGCAATAGATGCAACAGAATATTCGATATTTTACTACTTTTTATAAAATCTTGAATTTTGGCTCTCTTTTTAAAGGCTTTTATTTATATAGTTTCACTTTTCTCAGCCTCAGCCACAATATTTTGCAATACATATTTGTCCCACATCCGAACTAAAAATCGCTCTGATATTTAGCAGAGAGACATATTCTGAATGAAAATACAACAATCATTTATTAATTTCACAAAATCAGTTTCATTAATACATTTTCTTTCGTGTACATATATCGGTGGGAGAAGGGCTAATAAATCCAACGAAATAAATGGCTTTTATTCATGTCAAAATATGTATATTTTTATAATATATTAAATAATTGTGAGTGCAAAAGCATCAATAGAAAATGATAAAATAAATAATATTTTTGATATCCCTTCGCCAGTATACCATCGATATATGGATGTTATATGACTAAATGGTAGTGTAGTAGTGTACCATCGTTACCTCGGATATGAATTCATTTCTTTCAGTCAAATAAATTCTATAATAATGAATATGAAAAATCACAATCGAATTCAATTAATTCAACATTACTATTGTATACAATAGTAATGTTGAACAAAAACAATTTGTTACCACTACCAATGTTACAATACATCGTTATCAAAAATCAAGGATTTGACTTCTTTCTTAAACTGTTTCTATTTGGAATGTTTCTTTCTTGTAAGTTGTTTTGCGACAACAATGTATTGTATCATTTTACTCCCAATTATGTATAGTGATGTTGTGCCATGGGGCCATCTTTATTCTACGTCTATTACTTTTACAGCTTAAGGGGTGGGATTTATTTATAAAATAATCTTTAAAAATTTGGCACAGGGAGTTAGTTTTGTATATTTTTGTGAATGATGGTACATTAAATTCTTGAAATATATTTACAGTATGATAGTCATAAGGTATTTTGAGAATCGTTTTGATAATTATTTTTTGTATTATGATTAAAGGCTGTACGGTGGACTTATAAGCTCCTTCCAACCCAATAATACCATACTGTAAGAGGGACAGCACAAACGCGTAATACACCATTTAGTATTTTTGTTATAAAAAATGTAGATCAGTTTTCTCAATCGTTCTACGGTCAGATTGACATGATCTTGCCATTTGACATGATTGTCAATTGTTATTCCTAAATATTTAATATAAGTCTTATGATTAAATTTAGTACAGTCAGTGTTGCATGTTACGTTACTGTTACAAGATTGTCACTGAACCATTCTTTGATGGCATTTATGTCATGATTTGTTGCAATACGAATTCCATTCCATATTTTATTCTCAAGAATTATTGCAGTATTATCAGCAAAAGCTATAATGTCTAAAGCTAGAATATAAATTATAAAGTGATTATTTAAACATTTGATTTATATAGATTAAGAATAAGATTGGTCCGATGATAGTTCTTTGTGGTATTCCGAATTTCAAAATTTCAGGTTCGCTTATTGAATATTTTAGTTTGAGAAAATACCTAGGCATTTTTTTTTATCTAAAGCATTGTATATTGTTGAAGTTAGTTTGGCAATGGCGTCATTTATTCCTAATTTTTTTCTAAACTCAAATTGATTAGGACTCATTTTATTAATTTCAATCTCAATCTCCCCTTTTACCCCTTCCTCCTCCACCTGGTATACTTTCAATGAAAATATGTACCATTCGACCGATCGGACTCAACATTTTCAAATTTATTCTTTAGGATCCGACGGGTAACATTGGTGACATTTCCTCCACCCCTTTACCCCATCCCCTCCCCATCATAAATATATTTTGAATGCAAATATGTACCGTTCAACCGATCGGACTAAAAATTTGCAAACTTTTCTTTAGGACCCGGTGGGTAATATAGGCGACATTTCCTCCTCCTTTACTCCTTTCCCTCCCCCTGATATATTTTCTGCACAAATCTACACCATTTGACCGATTTGACACAAACTTTGCATACTTATGATTAAGAACCTGGCGGGTAATACAGGCGACATTTACTCCTCACCCTTTACGCCACCCCTCCCCCTGATGTATTTTCTATACAAATCTACACCGTTTGACCGATTCGACACAAATTTTGCATACTTATTCTTTAGGACTCGGCGGTAACGCAGGTGACTTTCCCTCCACCTTAGTACTCCACCCCCTCCCCTGTTATATATTCTGTACATATCTACCGTATGACCGATCTGACCCAAATTTTGCATACTTATCCTTCAAGCCCGGCGGGTAACAAAGACAACTTTTCCTCCTCCACTTCTATCCCACTCCCTCACCTGATATATTTTCTGTACAAATCCACACCGTTTTCCGATCTGATTTAAATTTTCCATTCTTATTCTTTAGGTCCCGGCGGAATACTTAGGCCTTAATTCCCTCCTGGACCTCCTATCCATTCCAGCCTAGATTAAATGGAAACATTGTTTTTATTAGAGTCTGCAAAATAATAGAACCTTTGTGGTCCCCCACAAACTTATTTTTAACTAATTACTTAAACCGAGCAACGCCGGGTACAAAAAGCTAGCCAAAAATATACTGGATAACGAATGGTAGCTTTCTCAAGCGCCCTACTCTGTTCTGACTTTGCCCTTTACACGTGCTATTAGCTATTAAAGATTTTTGTACATTGACTCTACGCCACGTATCCTTGTTGCACGCGTACAATTATGTTGCTGTCACGCTCGCTCAGGCACAGCGAGCGAGCGTGACAGTAACATAAAAGGATACGTAGCGTAGGGTCAATGTATGAAAATCTCTCTATTCGGCGACCGGACTTTAGATATTGTATAAGACGAGACATTATGCTTGGTTTCATTGAAGTTTCAAGTCTATTTCAAGCCACGTATAAGATTAGACACGTATGAGCCAGGCAGATTAGCGTTTGACAGAAATTGGAAAATATTGATTTTTTCATACAATTTTTTTGATTTTAGGAACTTATTATAGGAATTAATTGTTCTTCAAGTGATACAAGTGTGATATAGTGACAAGTGATGAAAATATGCGTTACAAGAACTGTTTTAGACCGCAAAACCTTGAAATGTAGATAATAATTATACATTATTTTAGGCTAGAAATTTTCCATAAAATATTCAAATGCCTCATTATTTTGTTCTTTCTTCTAGTACCGGATTTTACACATTCCCTTGCCATTCAATGTTGCAGATTTCCTTTTCGATTATGTGTAAATGTTTCATAGTAATTGTTATATTTTTTAGCTTGTAGTTCACAGCTTCCTGTAACACCCCCAGTTATTTTGAATTCTTCACTTGGAATATTGGTATGTCGATAATGTATTGATTAAAATTTTACAAAAAAGATGATGGTTCTTTCATTTGTAAACATTCAACGCCTTTTTTCAGTGTCGCTTTCCGCAAATATTATCACCCAAAGAAATAATTTATGGTCTATTTTGGTTTTAATTGTTCATTTTTTCTTCTTCTTCTTCTTCTTCTTCTTCTTCTTCTTTGGGACTCGAAAGTCCATAACCACAGTCACAATAGAGTGTCATCCATCTCTTGACATCGCCTTTGTGGTCCAGTCTCCAGTATTTTCCTACGTGTTGCAGGGCTGTCTCGACATTATCTCTTTTGGTATTTCTTCTGTCGGCTCGCGTATGATGGTTTTGTGTATGTTACGGAACTCATCTGATTTCGCTTCATGTCACACTGACTACAGACTCCTTGTTTTCGCTTACCTTGGGATAAATGGAGGATGTACATATAACTTCAACTTTAACATCCTTCATTCTCTAGTTAGTTCAGTATATTTAGTTTTCTGATTATCTGTTTCTGATTATCATCTGTTTCCTCTATAATGTTATTGCGCGCCAAAAACGCAAGGATCCAGTGTCATTTATAATTGAGTTGTTGTGTTGTTACAGACGCATATTAACGCTCATTCAATTATTACTTTATATTAAATGGTTGAATCGAAATTAAACTTGGCATTGGATCTCAATTATGCGAATAAAACAACATGAATATGCAAAGAAGTGTGTTTGTTGTACAGTATCTTTAGGAATAGTACTACCGGTTACTTTTGGTTTGTACTTTTTTATGTACAGTGTTTTATATTAGGTATATAAAAATCTTATTAACTTTCATGTACTGTAAATGCCTACTAGAGCGTCGATTAATAATAATAATTTAAAAAAATATAAATGCATACAAGTGGTTTAGAAATAGTAGGTATTCTTTGGTAAGTGACTAAACATTTGTGAAGTTAATGCATGCAAAACAGTTGAAAGGTTGAATATGACGTATTTTAATTTATAATTATTTGTTTTCAGACATAAAATTACTATAGTGTATTCTTGAAAACATCTCTTGAAACATGTAAACATAACCATCATTACATTTGTGTGCTCTGTTGTAGAGAGTGTACCAACCTGATGTCACAAGTTCATAAAGATATACGACATATATTTATGTATGTACGGCTGTGATATATTTTATCGCTTTATTTTATTAAATATTTGTTTTATGACATTAAGTATGGCGAAGTTTTTTCCCATCACAAGAATGTGTCGTACGGACAATGCGTATTGTGTTGACCTTAAGGTTGATGCTGACATTCTTGCAGATACCCTATCATCTACACAGCATACATATTCTTGACAATATCCTGAACCCATAGAACATATTAATCAATTATAGTTACATATTTTTACACTATTATTTCAGTTATTCAATTATATAATAGTTCATATTACATTAATGCTCTAAAATATACATACGCATGTTTATGCTAGAGCAGATCGAAGACAATTGTAATTGAGATAATGGTCGGCGTTTTAAGTAAAAATGTATTGTTTTTCATGTATCATGTGCTCATTATTCTGTTAGTGTCTATAATAAAAAAAATATCATCGAATGTCTCAAGACTCTCAACTATTTGCCTACAATAAACAATACGTTTTTATAAATATTTGAAACCTGTGAGTAGAAGTGTGTATGGAAGAACTCCAGGAGCAAGATCCTTAGTAGGACGCTCTCTGGTATACTAGATGGACCGACTAAGTGAGAATATACGCCTTCAAGAGAAGGAAAGGGAGAATAGTGTGTCTTTAAAAATCCTTTATATTAAAAAGAATGATACAACAAAATGTTGGAGTGGCATAAAAATCTTGACGAGTTTTAGTGACTTTAATTTTTTCCAACGTAATCTTATTATAAACAAGTTGAAATCTCGCATATAAGTCGTTGAGTATCAAAACCTAACCGACCACCATTTTTTTTTTAGATTTGAATGTGAATTTAATATATTCTCTAATCTCTTTCCCACATTTTAAATATTAGTTAACTATCATAACAACTATCAATCTGATGTTATTGCTTGTTAAAAATCAGCCTGAGTTTCAAAACAAACATTTATCCAAATTCACTAGAGTTAAATATGAATATCTTCATTATTTATTAAACATTTAATAATATTTTACATTCTTAAATTACTGAGACCTTTATTTGACTTCACCCCTGATAATGCAATGAATATACCTATTTCTTTAATCTTCAAAATTAATCAAAACCCAAATGCTTAAATTTGAAAAGCAATCTAAATCCATTGTCTGGTTTAAAGATGTACATAAATCCATTTTAAATGTTGAAATAAGTCACAAAATATACACATTTCATTTACTTTACGTTATTTGAATGTATTATTTTCAATTCCCTTTTCCATTACTTTTTATTTCATCTTATTCAAGTTAAAAACAAGTTGTAAAAAAGTATTCTTTCATTTGGCAAAAAAATAATTTTTGGCGTTAGATAGGTTTTGATATTCAACTACTCACATAAAGGATTTATAATGAAAATTATATGATTTATAACGAAAACTATATAAATTATATCTTAACTTACATTTTCTCGTTGAATGGTGCTTTTACGACAAAGTATCATTGAAAAATCAGTGAAATGAGACGTTCATGTGCAGTTTATTTTTCATAAACGCGGTGACGAACGATGAAAACTGCAGATTCGTTTCACGGGAACCCTGTAGACATGCAGCATTATGAAATTTCGTTCATGATTTCACCATTCTCTTGAACACTTACGTAACAGAGTTGCCTCGTGTGACGATGTTCACATATTGATCATGAGTGATGTATATTGTACAAAAATTATTTAATGTACAAGTGTTCATGTATATATAAAACTGAGCAAAGCGCATGCAGTATTAACAGCTTTGAAATACTGCAATATTTTAAATTGATATAGCAGTTACTTTGAGGTGTAATAGGATTATTTTAATTTAAACTAAATTATACTTTATAATGCACACATGTTGACTTAAACTTATCACTAATATAATAAATTATATCAATAATATAATAATAGGAATAACAATTGACAAACATGTCAAATGGCAAGACCATGTCAATCTGACCATGGAACGATTGAGAAAATTGATGTATGTTTTTTACAATCTACGCACTATATTAAACAAAATACAATTTAAATGGTGTATTACGCGTTGGTGCAGTCCCTCTTACAGTATGACATTATTGGGTGGTGAGGGGCTTCCACCGTACAGCATTACACAAAATATAATTATTAAAACGATTCTCAAAATACCTTATGACTATCCTACTGTAAATATATTTCAAAAATTTAATGTACGAGTACCATCACTCACAAAAATATACAAAACAAACTTCCTTTGCCAAATTTACAAAGATTATTTTATAAATAAATCTCACCCCTTAGACTGTATAAGTAATAGACATAGAACAAAGAGACAAATAAAGATATCAACTTCAAGAACCACCATGGCACAACATCATTTAACATACTTGTGAGTTAAATGGTACAATACATTGTTGTCGCAAAACAAATTTCAAGAAAGGAACATTCCAAAATACGAACAGTTTAAGAAGGAAGTTAAATCCTTGATTTTGGACAAGTATAGCATTGCCCACATGTCCCAAATGTTTCAGTATAAAAAAAATTACTACTTCTAAATGGTTTCTGCTTTTGTACTTTAATTTGGCTTGTAAATACTCTTTCCATAAGCTTGAGCTTTGGCTCATATTATGGGGAGAGTAATGAGAATAATGTCTTTAAAATATTATAACATAAAATCAATCAATATATATTACGACGTGAAGTTCTGTTGCTCCCAACAGAACTCCTCGTCGCCACCAGCTTCGCTCAGTCGGAGAAGAATCGGACTCACCTTACTTCCACAATTTAAACTCAGGGTACTTCCGATGTCGTGTACGCTGCACTTCAGCTGTCTCTCACTTTAACTTATTTTAAGTTGCAACAGTTCAATGACTAGGGTAATACAACGAAACATTATTTAGATGAAGGGGAATTTATTCAAATGAATTTTAAACAGAAATTAATAATGCCACAGAAGGTGACAATTTTTTTTATGAAGTGTTTTTGGGAATTTTGCACATTGAAACCCTTTTCTTTACAATAAATTGAGGTGAAGATTTAATTTACCACGCCTCGACATCAGCGCTAGCGGCCGCGTCATACAAGGAGGGAAAAGACAGTGGAACTAAATACTTTTATACTACTGGCGGTGACGCAGCGCAGGTGTCGGTGCGTGGTATTCACATTCTGCAAATTAATGAACATCTGGGCAAAATTTCTATATCACATTTAAAACAATGAAGCTACAATAGTCTGGCACAAACACCGCTTCCGCACGTGCTTAGCAATGTTCCTTTTTTCTAAAACCGCTCGACCTGATGCACATGTTCTTGTATTTACGGAGTCAGATAACACGCAGCTCGCTCCAGGCGTGATGTGAAATTGATTATTAGAGAGAATTTGAATACCAGGCAAGTCGTGGTCTTTATTTTGCTGGCCTCGCATCTGAGGAGGATTGCTCCCTTAAGGGTCCAGAGAACAACCCCGCCCCGAGGCTTTGGGCGGCCGATGCAGATGATTACCGGAACATCACCTCTGCAGCTGCCCCCCAGGCGTTGCAATGGATTCACCTTTCACTCCATGCTGCGTCACCTGGCCATGGCGCGAAGCGCTCCCGTGGAAAAACCCTCTATTAAGACGAAAGACATTATTAACAACCAATCATGTAATTTCACATGTTATCTTTATGCCACTTCAAATTGCGTCTCTCGGAATGAGCTTACCTATTAACACGAGGGTTCACAGAAAGGTTCACATCTCGCGTGCTGAAGTGTCAGATTCCGAATGCGCCATTTTGTAATATCGTCCCCGCCGTTCGCGACCGCTGTGAAACTATCCGCAGTAGACCAAAGACATTATTTTGTTCCATAGAGTGTTTGCGGTACCTACGCGGTCAGAAATCAATTTTTGGTGCAGATCGTTGGTGCGGGGATCGATAAATTCATTTCTTCAGAGGTTTCGCGAAGAGGTGTGACGAACAAAGGTTGCTACGTCACAATATATATATAAAAAGAAACCTGTTTCCCTATCCGCCAAGTTTTCTCCACAACCAGCCACAATCACCCACTGGTGGTTATGGTGGTGGATAGCCCTTGGTGTCACATCAAAAATGTGCGAGTTTGGTGGGGGTGGCTGTGCGTGGGTGGGAGTGGGTGACGAAAATGTGCTCTCTAGCACATTGTTTTGTTATGGGAAGGCCGCAAATGCTTCAGATTGTTTCAAAATAGGCGCGCCGACTGTGTCGGTGAGTCTAGAAGGTTCCGGAAAAACCTGCTCTAGAAAGTTCTGGAAGGAGAAGGTTCTAGAAAATTCCCGCAAGTTCATAAAGTTCTAACTGAGTTGCGGAGATATTTTCAATGTGTCTAAGGTTCCTGTACATCGATAAATTTCTTGAAAAGCTGAAGGAGAATGATTCTAGAAGTTCGCGAAAATTCTATGACGAGCAAACATGTAACTAAAAATCTACGCTTGGAACCGCGCGTGCATAGCTCTTTTATTATAAAACATTTATTTTATGTGTTCCTACTGCATAAATATATATGTAATGATATATATATATATATCTCTCACTCTCTCTTCTCTCTCTGGGATATAAAAGCAAGGGTAGCAATATCCAAAAAACAATTAATGCAATCGTAATCCCAAGAATTACTAATTTATAATGTAATGAATTCGAGATGTTATACATAGCCTATAAATTTATATGAAACATCATTGTGAAAGAGATTATTCTATTAGTTAGCCGTATTCTGAAATAAGCAATATTGCTATTTCTGTATTTTGGCAGTTATTTTATAATCAATTAAAAAACGATTAGAACATTTTCGGTGCTAACGTATCATCTTCAGTGATGTTACTAATACTAAACTTAAAACTAAAGGACAACGTGAGGAGTTGGGTGGAGATTAGAGTCCGGTGGGTATGTAGGCGTGGTCATTAGGTGCAGAAGTAATTATTTTTGTTCTTTTTATTGTTCATACATTTAAAATTTGTTTCTATGTGAATTATTTTAGGACACATGTCAATAAATTCGATTCTGATAACTAAGTTTTATCATTTACTTATGAATGTTTTATTTCCAAATAAATGAAATAAATAAATACTTTACAAATGGATTAGTGCTTAAATTACGTGTCGAAAATGTTGAAGCAACGATGTCCTAATATCAATAGTTATAGCGACATATAACTTTGCAAACCTTTTCAATATTTTTGACTTATTTTAATTATTAAAAATTCATATGCTATACAAGAAAATTAACTAAAACAGAAATTTGAACCGTCCAAAATATTTTTTGGCATTTCATCTGGCATGTATTTAGGAAAATGAATTTTTAATCACGAAAGAAGAGCTGAATGACTGATGAAATTCTAGAGTTGATGGAGCAGAGAAGAAAAGCTATGAATGATCCAAATAAATATAGAGTTATCCAAAGATTAGTCAAACAAAAAATTAGAAAAGCAAAAGAGGAATGGGTTAAACAGCAATGCGAAGAACTAGAGAAACTAAACGAAATGCACGATGCGTTCAAATTACATAAAAAAGTAAAACAACTGTCTGGCCTGAATAAAAAACGAACACCCGCATGTCTAACGGATGAGTCTAATAATCTGATCTTAAATGACTCTGATATTACTAAGACGTGGGAAAACTATATAAGTACACTTTTTGACGATAACAGACCTGAAGTCTGTTTGAATGCATTACAATCTGGACCAGCAATAATGAAATCTGAAATCCTCTATGCTATTTCTAACAGTAAAAATAAAAAAGCCTGTGGACCGGACGAAATACCTACCGAAATTTTGAAATTAATTGACGACAAAAATATTGAGTACTTGTTAAAGCTGTTTAATATTATTTATGACACGGGGGTCATCCCCCAAGATTGGCTTAAATCTACATTCATCACTCTTCCTAAGAAACCACACCCCAAAAAATGCGGGGATTATCGTCTGATCAGCCTTATGAGTCATGTGTTAAAAGTATTTTTAAAGATTATACATTCACGAATAAGATTAAAATGTGAATGTGATTTGGATAACTCCCAGTTTGGCTTCAGGAGTGGTTTTGGAACACGAGAAGCGTTACTGGCAATAGATTTGCTACTGCAGAAATGCCGCGACCAACGAAAAGACGTTTTTGCGTGTTTCATTGATTATGAAAAGGCGTTTGATAGAGTGAAACACGCGGACCTCATCAAGATGCTCCAAGAGCATAAACAGAATTAATGATGCTGGTGTGAGACTGGGTCTTAACATGAACGTGAGTAAAACAAAGTTCATGGTGTTTAGTAGGTAAGATCACACGGGAGCACGCCTCACATTGAATGGGGCTGGTATAGAGAGAGTGACAAAGTTTAAATACCTTGGAAGTATCCTAGCGGAAGACCCAGAAACCGAAGTCAAATGCAGAATTGAAGCATCGCGAGCTGCTTTTAACAAAATGAGACGGAATAAGGATGACAATCTTAACCTGAAACTTCGACAGCGACTGGTCAAATGTTATATATGGTCAGTTCTGCTGTACGGAGTGGAATCGTGGACCCTCAAAGTGAGTAGCATGAACCGGCTGGAGGCGTTCGAAATGTGGATACATCGGAGAATGCTCCGGATACCCTGGACGGATATGGTCAGCAACACAAGAGTTCTTCAAAGAGCTAGAGTGAATAGAGAGTTGCTGACAAATATCAAAATCCGAAAGGTATCGTATTTGGGTCATGTGCTCAGAGGAGAAAAATATGAATTGCTCCACCTGATTCTTATGGGCAAGATAGAGGGTCGTAGAGGTGTTGGAAGGAGACAAATTTCCTGGCTCCGCAATATACGCGACTGGACGGGCATAAGAAGTGTTGGAGAGCTGTTTCGTGCTGCCCAGGACAGGGATGCTTTCTCTCGGGTGATAGTCAACGTTGGGGGGACCTGACATGACACCAAAAGAAGAAGAAGAATCACAAAGGGAAAAAGAATTTCACGTTTTGAAGTCTCTTACCTTCATAACTACTCGTATTGATATTAGAATATTGAAAATTTTCGGATCACAGTTACGGTAGAAATCAACCTATAAAGACTAAACCTATTGAAGACTAGTTCTGTTACAGCCTGTACTCTGATACATATGATCAAGAATCAGTTTTAATATAAGAGGATGTATGATGTTAATAAACAATTTATAGTAGAGATTACACTGAAACACTGGTAACAATCAGGCACCATGCAAATAGAATTTAGCCGTTTAAAATCAGCACAGGCTATTGAGCAGCGATGATGGACCAGATATCTGGGGTAATTGCCAAGAATTTCATCTGTTCCTTTATTCCTGTATGGTTTACGAATTATGTTCAATGCACGGCTGTGCAGTGTGTATTATATTCATAGTTAAAGAGAGAAGATATCTGGTCTGAAGATATGCTGGCAATTCTAGGAGAAAAACAGAACAAGGAAATTTTTATTTTTATATTATATATTTGTGTGACTGAAATAATTCAGAATTTATATCATTAACCCTTTTCCTGGTCGCAGGGATACGCATTTCCAGAAACTAAATTTCCTTAAAAAATATTTAAGGAGGGATATTTCAATTTTTTATGCTGCGTTCCCTCGAATATATGTACAATGTTTGTAGAAAGCGATAATTAGGACCATTGTACAAACTTTTTTATATTGTATACTAGCTGTTCGTACCCGGCATTGCACGGGTTAAGGATGAAGTTGAAAATACATTTGTGGGGAGAAACAATGGTTCGATTCGAACGGTCTAGATTTGCATCGAAAATATATCAAGGGGTAGGAGAAAGGTAAAAGGGGTGCAAGTAAATGTCACCTGTGTTACCCGCCGGGTCCTAAAGAATAAGTTTCCAAATTTTGAGTCCGATCGGTCGAACGATACAGATTTGCATTGAAAATCAAGGGGAGGGAAAGGGGTAAAAGAAAAGGCAGGAAATGTCACCTATGTTACCCGCCAAGTTCTAAAAAATAATTTTCCAAATTTTGAGTCTGATCGATCGAATGAAACAGATTTGCATCGAAAATATGTCAGGGGAGGGATAGGGGTAAGAGAATAGGGGGGAAATGTTGATTTTATTACCCGCTGGGTCCTAGAGCATTAGCGTGCAATATTTGAATCGAATCGGTGTGGATTCGTATAGAGAACAGACAGACAGACCGACATTGAGTTTTATAGGTATAGATCTAGCCTTGTAGCATTTAAGGCGAGGCAATTTACAGAAAATTGATATTTTTTGCATTAGAAGTATACATTTCCTTATGAAGTACGAATTGGATGTGACGCATTTTTTCTAGTAGGTAGGTAAGGTAGTTTTTCAAATAGAAAAACAAAGTACTTGATTTCAAAAAAAAAAAAGTAGCCTTTTCAAATTCGAATTATTATGTCTCTGAAAGAGCACTGAACAGTGAAACGATTAAATGTAGTTTTTGCAGAACATTAAATTTATGAGAATATTTATAGGATATATACATATGTGGTATAGGATTAATAATAAAAAACATTTTCTTGTTTTTACCTTCGGGCTGCCTGACTTTGCGAAATTAGTAATCTTAAAATAAATATAATATTTTCGTATAATCTAAAGTGAAAGTTCAGAAGAATTATTCATCTTAAGATGATTGTGCTGCGTTTATCATGATTTCTGTACTGCATATTTTTAATTGTGTATTTAAATTATTCATACATGTACCTGAAATTTTTAACATATTTCTCATGTTTTTTTCCTTCAGGCCCCTGTGTTTGCGGTATGGTGTCAAATTACAACCTTGTAGTTTGAGTGCCTTTTTCGTTATCTGACCCCCATTTCTTAGGATGGGAACAAGTATAATATGCTTACCCGAAAAAATATTCTTTTCGTTTTTAACGATCGTATTTTTTGATGAGACATATATTTATGAAACTGTGAGAAAATGATATTCGACTCCAGTGTCGCTTTTAAAATCAAACCGAGACAGAAATCGACACAAATAAAGTGTGAGATTATTTTATGCAACGTCTCTTAAAGAATTTGAAAAGTCAGCTTTATTTCTCATCCATATCATATCAGCAAAAGAATTTAAAAGTATAGCTTTATAGAAATTCGGTCAAAGAATGTTGTCGATTGTTCATTTTTTTATAGTAATAAGAATACTTATAGTTTATTTCTTATGTTATGTGTGCAAGACCAAGACAAGAAGAGAGTATAAATTATGATATAGGTACAGGGTGTACTAGAACTAGCAGCAGAAACTTGGCCGGTAGATTGCTGCCTATGTAATGAGTCTAAAATGTTCAAGCAACCATGACCTAATATCAATAGTTATGGAGATATGCAATATCTAAGTTTGCATTTTTTTTCAATATTTCGGACTTATTTTTTGCAAAAAGTTAAACTATCATTACAGTAACTAATGTCGATTATGAAAAATTCATTCGCTTTAATGAAAGTCGAATAAAATGATAAAATCTTGCAAAAATTGAAAAAGTTTTTTTTACAAGGTTTTTTTCATTTTATGTAAGTTTTATTGAAGCAAATGAATTTCTCATAATCGATTTTAGTTCAATTTTTTCCAAAAAATAAGTCAGAAATATTGAAAAAAATGAAAACTTTGATATTGCATATCTCCATAACTATTGATAGGTCATGGTTGCTTGAACATTTTAAACTCAAAATAAGGGCAGGAATCTACTGGCCAAGTTTCTGCTGCTAGCTTTGGTACGCCCTGTATATAAGATACTCAATACCTGTACCTACTTTTAAAACTAAAGAGAGATACTTACTAAGTATACATACAAAACTAAAGATAGAAAAAAGTCAACGTTCGGTAATGTAACAAATACTTTTCAATGCAAAGTATTCCAGAACCCCTTAGAAATGGAGTGATGACCTTTTTACTGCCTCTTCTGTCGTTCGATGTTATCATCGTCCTATTCATCTTCTCTGAAGATGTGGCCAAGATATTACAAGGCCTTATGGTAAATACATTTTGCTGGGCTGATTATTTTTTCCTATTTTTTACGCCAGTCGTCCTCCGAAATGGCAGTGGATGAATTATTTTTAACATAATTTAAAACAAACATTTACCTACATTACATTACAGAAAGTGTCCAAACCTATGTATCTACTTATGAATGTATGATATACATCGACATAAAAATGTACTTAGGATTTCACGGCCGTTCAGAATCTCAGAATGGTTCGACTTTTCTGGAATATTCTGCCGTGTTTCTACGGCACGGCGTAAGAAGTGCGTAATTTTTGTTGTTACTGTTATCGCGTTCGCAAATATTATGTTGCTATATACTAATACAGATGTACGTAAGCGGAATAAATATACTCATAATAAAAAAAATATTTGCACTTCGTATATAAATTTTTATTTTGCTGGGTGTCTGATAACTAGTAGCAAAAACTTCGGAGAGACTTCATCATGTAATTGTCAATCGAAAATATTATTTACACTTTGGGTGAAATGTCAGTTACGAATATAAGCGGGATCAATATTTGCATTTTTTCAATATTTTTGACTTATTTTCATTAAAACGTTGGACTATCACTTCAGTTACTTATATGGAATATTAAAAAAAATAGATTTGATACAAGTCAAATAAAATTATTAAATTCTTTTTTTGAAAAATATATTTTTCTTAAGGTTTTTGTCATTTTATTTAACTGTTTGAAAGCTAATGAATTATTAAATATTGTATATAAGTTTTTGTAGTGATACTCGAACATTTAACAGAAAATTAGTCAAAAATATTTAAAAAATACAAACTTTGATGTCGCTTGTCTCCGTAACTATCGACATTTTACCCAAGGTGTAAATAATATTTTCTATTAAAATTGAATGAAGAAGACTCCGCCAGAGATTTTGCCACTTGCTATGGTACACCATGTATATGGCGTATTCTATTTTTAGCCCAATGGGCCGAGTATATTTTTAACCCTAGAACACTAATCTCATTTTGTATTCGGTTAATACAAAACCTTCGTTGATTTAATGAAACGTATTTAAGAATTCTCTAAAAATGTAAATAAATTGTTAATGTAAATATTTTTTTTTTTTTTACTTATTGAAAGTATGTAAATAAATAAATAAAATATTCACAGAAAGCTATATATTTATTAAATGTTCATAAGTTCTGCATATGTTATCTGAAAATAAAAGTTATAAATCTCAATTTATGTAGTAATAAGTAGGATTTTTATTTGCCTGCATTAATTGTGGGGTATAAAAGCAAAGGCAGCAATGTCCAAAAAATTTGAATGCAGACATCGGGGATAATTAATTTATAATGTACTGAATTGGGGATTTTATAGGAAACTTAGCTTATAAATTAATAGGAAACATAATTTTGAAAGGAATAGATACATAAAATCTATAATTCAGTATATTTTAAATAAGTAATCCTCGGTGACTGCATTCAAAACATTTTTACATTTTTTTTGCATATTGCTGCCTTTGCTTTTAAACTCCACATTTGATGTATTTTATGCTTCGAATTCTCATTAATAACTAAAAATTTAGAGTCAAAATTTGCGGCCCATTTATTAAATGAAAACCACGTCCCGCTAGGTGATAACGAGCCAAAACCTATACTTATAGAAACAAAAGGTTTTAGGATGGATTTACTTGAGCAACTAGAAATAAATAAATATAAAAAGGATCCAAATATTAAACTTTTAAATAATCAACAAAAAATGATCTTCTCTCCACTTCTCAATATCTTTAAAAAAACCCAAAATCAAGGACATAAATTAAAATAATATTTATAAATAATATTTGCAGAAAACGGGGAATTTTGATAATTAAGCACCGTTTGTTTGCAAACATTTGATAACCGAGGCACGTTTAATGATAAGTGCCCGGGAAAAAACGAATTAATATAGGGCTTCACCACAAATATTCAATTACTCTAAAGGGGAAGGGGTAACTTAAAATTTTATAATTAATCCGTTTGTACGTGGTACATCCATTGTTGATAATGGCCTTACAAGCCGAAACAGCTGTAACACCTAAAAATAGTTAACCCGTAGAATTTAATAATAATAAAAAATATTTATTAAAATTTAATTTATTTTAAATTGTGCTAAAAATAAATATGGAGTTCTACAAATTAAACACAAAAACCATAAATAAAAAATTACATATTGTCGTACAAATATCTCTCAAGCATTAAACATACGGCAATATTTGTGTTTCAGAATAGTCGATTCGATGAAGAAAAGTATAGTAGGGTTAAAATATACGTGCATTTCACATAAACATGAAATTTATATAAAAAGGCACAAGACACTACATATTTATAGACGAGTAATCAGTTTAATAACACTCTTTTAAAAATAAAAATTAAAACAGATACAAAAAATTAAAATCATAAAGCAATTAAAATCATTCACAACACGACACGATCCAAGAAAATCCTTTCATCCGAAATATCTGCTCTTTGAGCACGATATTATTCACAAACCTTTCAAATACAAATATTCACAAACCTTTCAAATACAGATACAAGCACAGATTGAACTGGCACTACTTTCTGAAGCAATTCAATTCACCGGATTGAGATGTAAAATAGTAGCAGTTATTTTTTCTCTACTCTGAATTTCCAGATAATGATTTGTATATACTTAAATAATATGGTAATTTCACATTTTACAGATATCTATGAAAATATATGAAATAGATTCAGAAAATTAATTATATTTTGTAACTAAGTCTGGATGGAGTGGGATAATGTTTTCATTCATAATTTTTATAATAAAAATCTTAAAAATACTATTCCATTAAAACGCGATATGATCGGTCATGACATTATTTAGCAAGAATTATACATAAACCGTATGTGATCTACGGTTTATGTATAATGTTTGTCACTGTAATTTGTTTATTTTCTATGGTCACTGTTCGTCTTCGCTTTGTTGTTACTGGTGTTTGCATGGTTTGTATATAGATTTAGATTTTTTTTATAGATTTTACCTATTTTAATGAAATAACTATCTTAAAAGACATTTAAAATAATGAATGACTTACCGAAAATGGATGCTTTAGTGTTGGATTAAGTTTTTAGTTTTCAGAAATGAATTTCTACATTTATGTATCACATCACAAAACCTTTTTCCTGACATAATGGACGCACTACAAAAAAAGCCGGCTTGTTTTGTGTGCTATTAGGTATTAAACGTCAGATTACATAAAAATTCATGCCTAACGTCACTTGCGAATATAAGCGTTTTGGCGGGAGTTAAGTGTCCTGTCGAGTCCTCCTAACGTTGACGATCACCCAAAAGAAACCATCTCTATCTTGTACATAAATACCTGGTTTCATAAATTTACCGTAATAATTTTAGTATGGTGTTCAATGAGAGACTTATATAACAAATTAATAAATATAGCAAACACATCATTGAACACTACATTTCTTGTAAATTGCCTACATCTCCAATTAGTTAGTCTCAAAAAACAAAAAGATTATTATCAAATTAATTAATATTTTAAATAAAATTTACTCTTCACTTTGATATAAAAGATCCCCTTCTAATTTGTCTACAAAAATTTCCTTTAAAATTTGCAAACAGAGGATTTGTTAAATTTACCGCGTGGCTGGATTTCTATTTATATTCGATAAATATATTCTCTACTGTTATATCTAAAAAGTTGTATATTTACAGCCTTGACCAAATGTATAAGGCACTCCTAATAATTGATTTTATTTCGCGGTGGGATTTTAAAAACAATAACAATTGATTTGTAATTTATTTTATTACATTTTATTTTTATTGTTTTTAAAAAAAATCAAGATGCGAACACGAAATACGTGTCATATCAATATTATAACTATTTTAAAACTAATCTAAACGCTTGTGCTATGAAAATACGACTAACTTGCTGAGAAATCTGAAATGAGATTCGAACCCGTGACTATATATTTTTATTTATGAGCTACATTTAATATTTTGTGTGCAAAGAGAACTGATCTCCAAAACGAGTAATAAACGAGCCAAATTTATAAATCAATTAGTAAGATAAACAGGAAAATCAAAGCAACGAAAAAATATTTGACTACTGGGACTCGAACCCGGATCCCCTATCTATCCGGGAAGGTACATTACCATTACGTTATATCATCCTCGTACCTTACCGTCGTATATTGTCCATATCTGTAAGTCTCATTTTTATTAATTGATATATTAACATATATTCATCCATTTTTAAGTAATCCATATTTTGTAAGGCGGTAGTCACAAATTACTTTGTGTACCTGCCGCTAGAGGACGACGGAATTAAATCAATTAATTCATTTTAATTTTTGGATACATTTGATACCACACATACCTATATGTATATTATATTAAAGAACACATTCTTATAGGAATGTTGTAATTTCAGAACAAAGTTCTTGTAAATATTTTTGTAAAATATTGTATTGTTGTATTGTACATTGTAAAGTAAACGAATTTTAAAAAACATATTTATTAATCAATTAGAAAGACATACAGAAAAATCATATCAACAAAAAAATATTTGACTGCTACCGTCTTTCTAATTGATTAGTGAATTGGGTTTTTAAAATTCACAAAACTTTGTTCTGAAATTGCAACTGCACAAAAAGAATCTTCTTCTTCAATATAATAAAAGAGTCTTTTGTATTTTAAAATTAACCACGCCCCAAACTGGAAAAAGTTGGAATAGCAGGTAGTTGATCCCGTAAAAAAACAATATAATCCGATAGCATTACAAGGATTCCGAGAATTGCAGTACATAAAGTCATTTTACGCCATGAAAATCTCCTCATAACTATACTGGAGTGAATTGTAGAGGGAAAGATTGCCAGAGGGCGCCCTCGACGCGAATATCTTAATCAAGTGTGCCAAAATATGAATTGTGCCTCCTACATAGAGCTGAAGAGGATCGCCGGAGACCGAGCAGATTGGAGAACGAGATGTGCTTTGCTGCAAACCAATCCCACGGATTGAAACACAGGGAGGAAAAGGAAAGTCATAAACCTATTATATAGGGGGTGCCTAATACATTTGGCCTGTATTTCTTATTATACAGAAGCAGAATTGCTTACTTTTTTCATGGCTTTCGAAGAAAACTTAAAATAATAATACAGAAAATAAGACACTGTCTTTGCAGTAGCAGGAAATATAGAAATGGTTATTACAATCAATAGTCCAGTGGGAGAGACAACGTGTTTTTGGATTCCGGTCTCCATGGGTTCCGAGTTCGTTTCCCGGTGTGTTTTATATATATGTATAAATAATACGTTCCAAGAACACACTGGCTGGACTTTTCACAGGGGATAATTATTAATTAAGATGAATTATAGAATATAGACGAACCTATGTGGGAATTTATATTGTCTCAATATAAATTTATCTTTCTTTAGATGTCTCAATATAAATTTATATAGCGACATCACTAAATGTCTAGTGATGTCTCAATAACAATAACTTTTCTAAATTCTCGAACTATCTTTTGGAAGCAGGCTACACGTCTAAAAAAGAAAACGGTATCGGGATTCTACACGTAAATAATATAGACCTTAGATTAGATAACCTTGAAATACTAGAGATAATAAAATGCCTGAACACTAAAGCTAATATAATTAATAACCAAATAAATTTTATGAATAGCCTGTTGCTTGACATATTCCCCATTTTGGCGTCCACTCTTCAATTACCCCCACCATAGCTGTAGTCACGCCCCCGTTCAAAAATTAAATTGTTTGCTAGAATAGGTAATGGATAGTTAGTTTGCGTCCGTCCTGATGAAAATACAGTGGTATCAAAACCGGTAGACGTAGAGTTACTAGTTAAGTGGTTAAAACAAAGTTGTTTTGTTAAAATTAATAATTATGTCCACCCTCAATTAACGCTATAAACATCGAAAATATATATATGTGTAATAAATTAAAAAAATAAATTAAAATTGGTATTTGGAATTGGACAACATGAATAATTATTTGATGATTATTATAATGATTTGAGCTACTCTAATAGAAAAAGTAGTAGGTAATTGTTGTTGACGGTGATTACACCTATTTCAATAATAATTGTAAGTAATATTGTGATGGTAGAAGTAGAAAAAATTGCACTTTTAACATTAAAGTGGAAATTACTACAAATTTCTGGTATAATCCAACAGCTTTGCGATACGTCTAGAACAAGGGTCTCTATAAATAAGGGGATTCGTGCCGTGCAATTAGTTATTTTATCAAGCAACATAGAAACAACCATAGAAAGGCGTTTAAGGAGAGATATGCTTACTTATTTGTGAATGATAAGTGAACTAGTGCGAACCACAGCGAAACGACCTTGCGATAGATAAAAAGTATAAAGCGAATTAAAGAATGTGTGGAGTATCCTAGTAATACATAATACAAATTACGAAATTGGTGTAAATTAAAAAACGGTGCTCAGTTCCAGGGAACGTCCATAAACCCGTTTTTGCACTAAAACGTCTTCTGGAATACATAGGAATAATCCTATGTTCCATTCGAGGGAAGAGGGGGAGAAGGTAGAAGCCAAAATAGTTTAAAATGGAACCAAAATAGTTTATGGACGCTCTCCTATGTGCTTTGTGTTATAAATAAAAGTTTTAATTGTTTTTAATGTTTTATTTGCCTCCAACAGCCATGGTTTCGTGACAATATATTTAGAGTTTTCCGTTTTTACTTATGGTAAAACATTTTTCACGATATTAAAAAAACTGCCGATAATTTTATTTGTCAATCTAATTATGTATATAATTATAATTGCAATCAAGAAACTACTAACGGTTGGCGGTATTTGAGTATGAGCATGAATATTTCAAATTCAAGGGGAATTTGAGCTGAATTGAATTGAATTTGTGAAACGGATGTGTAGCATTCATGATTTGAAAATATACTGTCTACGTAGTAAACCGAATGTTCGTCGTGTACGCAACTAGAATATTAAGCGAAACGTATGAGGCCTCCACATAACTAGCTACCTACTTAAGTATCTATCAATATTGAGTGTAAATGAGACATGAATGTGTATCAAGTGAGAAGAATATGCTGTATTGTCTCTCTGCCCACCTCTGAGAACGTGTAGCAAAATACTTTCTTAAATAACAAATTCGTAATTGAAAACAAAGTGATGAAATCGTTGTTGTTGTCGCGTATATGTTGATAGTAAGCTGAATTCATCAGCTGATTATCAACGTTATCAATTACGGCATAACATTCGTGGTGAAACTAAAATAAGCACAGTTATTCAGTTAATGTCGGCGAAATCGGGATCTTTGATGATTCAAAGTAATGATAAAGTTGCAAGATGGAGAAATGTAAAGAATTCTATCTAAAAATACCCAATACGGGATTTTTTATATTATGACAAATATCGAACAAGGTTTAAGAAACTTGAATATATTCTTACAAAAGCAAGAACCATTTAGTTCTCATTCTATAATAAGTAAAAATATTTTTTCCATTTTTAAATTTAATTTAATTTTAAAAATATAACTTCAATTTGCGTATTATTAATTTAAAAAATTAGAAAAATGCCCAATAATAATAATTCCATTACCTGGAATCCAATAGCTGATCTCATTCTGTTTTCAAAATTAATGTTATTTTTAATAGTACCTACTAATAATTGAAAATTACCTAATTCAAAAATAAAACTGTTTCGGGGCCAACGGTCCTTTCAGATATCAGGTTGGGAAACAACGTATTCTAAAAAAAAAGTATTAAAATGTTGATAATTCAATAAAATAGTGGTTTTATAAGATGTATTTTCTTTTTATTAATATAAATGCATTCCAATGAAGTCATTTTGCAGTTATTGAAGAAAAAAAATCTTAAACACGTTGATAACATTGATCGATTGACCTGTTTCCATACTATTTTATCTTCGACAGAACGTAACTATACTGCAACGCTATAAAACTGCATCTTCTCCTAACCAAACCTAGATAACTAGTAATATTAGTGTGGTAAGTAAACATGTAGATGACAGAGTAATCATCGAGGTTAATACTTACTAACTATACCTACGCCATTTATCCGTAGAAGTAGGCAAAGGGAATAGAATGCCACAATCTCCTGTTCTAGGATACCACTTTTGCCTCACACATTCACCTTCTCATGTACGCTTTTTGTTTGTTGATGCTTAACAGGACCGTCCTTCAATATCTGGTTTTTCTGTTATGGCTGGACATTCACTGCAAATGTATATTTCGGCGTTTTTTTTTTTACGAAAATGTCGGTTTTTATATCAGAATGTATACTCTAGAATGCAATTTTTTAAGGCAATAACTTAGATAGAATCTTTTTTATTATACAAAAGTAATAAACTGGACATTATTTACAATAATTAATAAAATATATGCATTAATCGGCAGGCCGCGCCCAAAAAATCGTTTTTAGCGTCCTAGGCGGAACTAATTTTTTATGAATATTTGTATGTATGCATAACATGTCTTTTTATACTTATAAAGTATACTTCATTATCTAAAATTTTTACCAAGGAAATCAAGAAATATTGAATATTGATAAAGTTATAATGTTTTAAATTTGCAATAAATTTTTACGTTTTTTGTTGATTTTTAAACGCTTTTTATTTATATAAAGAGGTGATTTTAAACAGTACATACTATTAATTCCCGTACTTTGAGATTTTCACTTAAATAAAAGTTAGTTTTTTGAATAAAAACACCTTAAAAGATATTTAAAAATAAAATTTCCAAAGTATGAAATGTGTCAATATTCGCATGACCAAACCATTTTAGCGATCCTTTCTTTATTCTATCTATAACACCGAAGCCAGCATTACATATTCTCTTAATTTGTTTATTCTGCTCTCCATCATACTTTCCTAAATAGGCTAAAAATGGTTTGTTAAAAATCTTTTATATTTATTTATTATATTATATATTCATGCCTTCTCCTACGTTATTCATATTTATCCTGCATAATTTTCTACACAATATAATTAGATATGTCTACTATTCAAATAAAGTAGTTCTAACTTGCAATGAAAAAAGATTCTGGTCGACCGTGAAATACTTCCGCGTTAACATACGCCACCTAATAGTCTTTTTCAGCGTTTGACGTAAAACCATAATTTATTGAGTATATCTCTGTAGAGAAATTATGCTCTCATAAAATTAAATATTGTCACGTATACAAATTCTATCGTAAACAATCATTTAATTAATGGCATGTTCTCAGCCATTTGTGGCCGTGATAATTGTATCCAGATACTTTATGGTAGAACGATGCAACCTATTTATTGAAAATAAATTTTTGCTTTTGATTAGAAATATTTTAAAATTCACAAAAGACGAAATTAAAAAATAAGTCAATTACTTTGAATCTATAAGGGAATTCAAAAGCTCTGACGTATTGACGTCAATATGTCGACGTATGACGGAAGACAAAAGCAAACGAGGTAAGCTGTGACGCTACAAAGGTACACTAATTTATCGGAAATTTTCGGAACCCCAGAGCAATATTTCATCTGCACTATTGAGGCATCTTGAGGCATTAAAAATATATTAAAATTCAATATTTTTTAAAATATTTATTGTAAAGGAAGTAATTGTAGCGGAAATGCCTGTAGTGGAAAGCATCATGTAGCGGGAATGTGAGACAACGAAAAGCGTGCGCATCCATTAAACAGTCAAAAATATATTCATTTGAAATTAGTGTTCCAATATTATAAATAATGTATTGTCGACCATCTTGAATCAAGTACCAATCATAATAAATAAAATAAAATAATTATGCTCAATTCAAAAGCTGACGAATGATTGCCTATTGAATTGAAAATTTGAACTGTTTATAAAAATACGATTTTAGGTGTGTAGGTATTATGATTTCATGTCACTATTGATATTTTTACAAGACCAACGTTATTGCCAGATATTATTTTTAAAGACATGAAGACATTCATTTATTCAACATTCAAGGCGGCTGTCAAACTCATATAGTTTGGAACTTTTGAATACGGAATAATTTTAGCCCGAAAATCGATAGTGAGTAGGCACTTGGACTTTTTTTGAAAATGCACACGTTTTTATATTCGTCGCATCATATATCTGCGAAGTTGCGGCGATAAATGTCTTCGCTGTTAAAGTTGCCGGCAAACTTCTTGAAAAATTTTTTGGCGTAGTGGGGGAATGCGCAGAAGACAAAATTTGGGTCTCGTTGGTGGAACGGTACATGCGCAAACTTCCCTCCACTACGCCGTAAAATTTCAAGATGTTTGCCGGCTACTATGCACGACGATTCGAAGATATTTATTTATCACAAACCAAAAGTTACATTTGTATTATTTCAAAAACAAATATTAATAACTTACCTAAATGAAAGTGTTATCGTTATATTTACCATCTCCCTAGATATTGTGTTATTGTATTAATATACATTTTTAACCAATATGTAAATATCAATTATCACAACAACGCTAAAGAAATATGACTTATATGAGTACACGCTCCTGCAATTTTTTGATGTGCAACATTTTTCCATTCGCTTTCCTGCAATCTGCGGCAGTGATTTCGTGAAAAATATATAGGTATGAATTTTTTTTTAAGCTTTGATGTTAATTTCTGTTGGTACTCAATTGATATTTTTGATTGTGAGATGTCAAATGTTACACATCATATGCGACTACTGTAAGGCTCGCTCGTTTTTTTTGATGTTACAATTGCAATATATTTTTTTTGAATTATTGTTGTTGGCATAAATTGGTTCATATTTTTTATTAAAAAAATATTTTTGAAATTACATGCGGAGTTATTTTTTGTTTCGCAAAGGTCTTTTTCCTCGATGTACACAGATTTTGGAGATAATCGGGTAGCTTGGGTTTGAATGAAATTTAAAAGGAAAATATTTTCTTGCTAAATAATGTAATATCTATGACGTAGTACACCGAAAAAATGTGAAAATAATTTAATTTTTTTTCTAATTATTATCAAAATGACCAAAAAGTCAAAAATTTTAAAATTAGCAAAAAGCGAGGATAATGTTATAAGTAAGATGTGTGTAAATTTGCGGCGCCAGAAAGAGAATACCGTGCGACCGTGGAAGACGTGGCACGACCAGATTAACCAGATACTGGAAGATGGTCCCGTTAGATAATAGTTACATAATCTCAACAACCGTCGATCTTACATGCGAAGATGTATGAATGTGGATGAGAAGAGTGTGAAGAGTGTGGCGCTCTATCCTTTCTGCCTACTCCCACGGGGAAACGACGTGATGGTAAGTAAGTAAGTGTGAAAATTTTTAACGAAATCGCTTAAATGAAGTAAGAAGCTGTAAAAGGAAGTTTCGAGAAAAACGCAAAAGAATAATGTAATACGTTTATGAATAATTAACCTACCATACAAAGTCCAAATAGCGATAACTCAGCCAATTCTTGAAGTTTTTGAATGCCAATTATTCTTAGAACTTCAAGCTATAAGACAAAGTAAAAAAAAGAAGATTTTTCGATAATGTCATGATGGTGTAAATAATGTTCATAAGTAATTGTGTGCTTTAAAAAGTTTCTATCGGGTCCATTTCTAGACTTAGTCTTTGGCTAGAAATTAAATATCGCCCAGCAATGCAAATATAGCAATTTTATATTTATATTTAAAAAGACGTGCTTTCATAACAATATAATAATATTCCGCGATAAAAATTCAATAAATATATTTAAACAAAAATAAACTTTGAATCTGTCACATTAATTGAGATTGTAGTATCTCGTTGGTGGAGAATGTGGGTGAACAAATATTAATAAAACAACAAAACCATTTAGATTGAAGTGAATTGATTTCTGTTGTCGTAGGTTAATAAACAAGACATCGGTGACGTCGTATTAAAATGTACCAAAACATGACTAAATCTTACTTGTGGTGCTTCAATTGACTTTGAAAAATGTATGTGACTAACATAATAAAGTACTTACTTGGAGATTGGCCACTAAAGTTATTGATACTTAAAAACGCACGTGAGTACAGAATCTATTGTTTAAAATGGATGAGAATGAAAATCGCGTAAAATGCTAATGTATTTATTAGAAATTTTGTTAACGTACATGAATATTGTCACGCCAAGAAAAATCAGGAAGGGCGCAATATATTAAATAACGACTGTAAAACTGAACGCTAGACAGCTGATAAATTATTCGCATATAATAAAGAGAACTGTTGGCGAAATATCGCGCAACAATATTTTTACTGTTTCAGAGGAATAGGGCGCTAGTAACTGAAATTACATTAAAAGAGCATTGAAAAAATGAAAAAAAAATTACCTGTTACTAACTAACTAACTAACATACCATCACGCCGTTTCCCCGTGAGGGTAGGCAGAGAGGATAGAGCGCCATACTCTTCTGTCCTGACATACAACTTTCGCTTCATTCATCCATCTTCGCATGCAAGCTCGACGTTTGCTCAGACTTCTAACAGGACCATCTTCCAGTATCTGGTTAATCTGATCATGCCACGTCTTCCGTGGGCGCCCTCTCTTTCTGGCGCCGTCAACACTTGCATCATATATCTTTCTTACCATTCTTTCCTCATTCATTCGCTCAACATGCCCAAACCACCTGAGCGACCCTATTTTTATTCTATGTATTATGCTACGATCAGCTTTACATTCATTCCTAATATCTTCATTCTTTACTCTATCATACATGGATTTACCATACAAACTAAGTCTAAGGGACCTCGTCTCCACTGTATTCAATCTACTTTCGTTCCTCTTCTGCCAGCTCCAGGCTTCACTTCCATACATTAGCGGACGTCATATCGTCTAATTTTCTATGATACGAGATGGCTCAAAAAATAAATGGGTGCAATGCAATAACGAGGCGTAAGAAGCAAATAAAAGCAAAATTCTCTTTTTATTAATGTCCATCTCTAACATTATCAAGACGCTACGCTATGCTACGCTAGATAGCGCTGTTCCCACAGTTATAACTGGCGACCGAAATATATATATAATAAAAGTACATAATTGTTGACGGGATATAGCTAGTGTATATATAATAATGTACCTGTGTACTTTATAAGAATATTTTAGATATAAAATTAACCCTGAATATATCACAAAAACGCATAAAATAAATATATTTAAATATCCAAAGTTTTCAAAATACAATCATTCTATTACCAATAATATTTGTAAACTGAAATGAAATTAAAATCAAAGTGTCCAGAGATTACACGAATGAATGTATAACCATGACGCATTGATTCTAAAACTCACCTCAATTATTTAAAATCTTTCAATCTACTACGTCTACATAATTTAGCCCAAAATGAAAGTTATGCATTTATATAACATACTTACAGCAATTTTTATTTTTTTCCCATATTGAAACATATACAGTGACTCATATTTTATTCGTTCAGCTTTTTTTTATTTAAAAACATAAAAAGAGAAAATAATTGGCAAAACAGAACACATGAATTCCTAATTTACTATTCCATAGAAAATCTCTTTGAAATCTACACTACGCATTTAATTTGAACCGAGTGCTCGCATATAGAATGATAATAATATTCCCATTTAATTATCCACTCGTTTTTTTAAGACACTTCGTCATCATTCGGAATAAAACAAACATTGATAAATAATGGAGCATTAAGAAATGCTATAAACATGAGGAATTTTTATAGACAAATTTTGTACACCGCACTCCAGTTGAAAAATAAGCAAAAATAAGCATGTGATATTTTTCAATACCGAAGTGGTGAAAACAAAGTTCATTTTTAATAATAATTATATTAATAATTTCACCACAAAATTATTTTTCTCATTTTGAAGATGTTTTAAAAAAGTTTCTTTATTGGTTGTCATTTAATAGGAAATACATTCTACAGACAATAGAAAGTACTTACCTGTAGTAAATATATTTTTAGAAAGTTAGATTTGTTCTTCGTATTTTTATAAACTATTTGCGTATTCAAATTAAACATTGCGAGGTTTAGTAGCACAAAAATTTATCTACAGATTATCGGAGAGTTGAAAACAGAAAGGAAAAAAAGAAGATTGATGATTGAATTTTAACAAATAAAAGTAATTATTATTTAACAAAATATTTCCATACAAATTTTAAATTTTTTAAGTAGGTAGATAGATTAAAGACAACGATGTTTCAGCTGATGCCTCATTGTGTTATTTTTATTTACGAGAGAATTTATGAGATACGTTTTATATAATATTACTTCCTATAGTCCTTAAAATAAAGCTGCATACTTAAAAACTCAATAAATATTTTTTATAGAAAAGAGTACTTTTCTGTGTCATAGACTGATGATTGGGTTTTCACCATAAATAACATATTATAATTTAATAGTTTAAAATGGTTTAACTATTCCATGTTGGCTAACAATATTTTTTAATTATATTTATAGATAGTTTTAAAAGCGTATTGGATGACAGTAAAGTAATATTTTTGACACATGTGTCTTAAGGTAATAATAGTGATAGAAATTCTGATTAAATTAATTAACGAAATAAATAAATTAATTTAACGTTGTAAGACACACGGTGAAAAACAAATATCATAATAATTTATAAACGTATGAAAGAGTTTTCTCACTAAATGTAGGTATTTAAATGAACAGAGTATAGATATTACGAGAAGATACGCCAGCCTCTCGAAGGTCGGCAGCCTCTCGTGATCACACGGGCAATTGAACAACGAGATTCAGATAATGTCAGGGGCCCTGCGAACCATTGCATAATGCAGCGAGCCATACTTACTTGTTCAAATATCCAGATGAAAACCGAGGTTCCGGCGGGTGAGAAAAAGGTTTTAGTAATTAATAAACATTACTTACTCGTTATTACGAATAACAGGGTACCTATTCTTATTGAAATAAACATCACACAACGCGAATAGAAACAATACAACACAAAATATTAATGATTTAATGAATGTAAATTATAAATTACAATAATTTAATCTCGATACGAAGGACAATAATTATGATAATACTTATAGAAATACATTAATAATTGAGTCATAAATATCGCAAACACTGAATATTTAAAGTGCCATGAGCGCATTAATCCACCATTCTGAGCGAGCCAAGCTATAATTAAGATTTCCATTGACACGCACTTTTCCATTTGTAGACAACAATTTGCAGTTTTATAATATATGAAAGTGAACATACGCTATCCATAGTTATCAGTTAAAATATGAAATTTTGTATTCTAAGAATTCTAATGTATTAATCTTAAGGCGATCGTCTAGCAGAATGAGCAAATTTCACCATTTTTTCTCATATCTTCTCTTGCGTTTTTTATTACATTTTTGTATGGAAATATCTCATTTTAAAATTTATTCATCAGGTTACATATATTTTAAATACGAATATCTTATTAAAATGTCATAAACTAAATTAAATAATTGATTAATAAATTACCAAACCTTCGATGTTTTAAAAATGAAGAAAATTGCTCCACTTTGTGGGCCTTTTATGACTGAACGGCGTGTTGAGATGTCTTTTTTATTCAATAATAGTACAAAGTAAACGATTATCTTAAATTTATTACAATTATAGAAAAATCTGTTAGTACGTTTACATGCAATTTATGTTTTAAAAAATACTGTTTTTTAAAAATATTTTATTTTTTTGTGGGTCTTTTTCAACTCTTTTTACATGGTTGACAACTTTTTTACTTCAATAGTCAATAGAATAGATATTTTAATTTTACAATAAAAACAAAAAAAATCAAAATCTTTGTCGATATTCCTGATTTTAGATATTTAATCAAGACGCAACGTATTTATGACACAATACGCAGTGCCTTGATTAAATAGCTAAAATCTGAAATCGAGAATAATTTTTTGATTTTTTTTTGTATTAATTTTAAAATAAAAATGTCTATTCCTTTAATTTATTAAAGAAAAAAGTTATAAACTATTTTAAAAGGATCGAAAAAAACTCACAAAAAATAAAAATAATTAAAAAAACAGTATTTTTTAAAACATAAATTGCATGTAAACGTATTAACAGATTTTTCTATAATTGTAACAAATTTAAGATAATCGTTAACTTTGTAATATTATTGAATAAAAAAGACATCTCACACGCCGTTCAGTCATAAAAGGCCCACAAAGTGGAGCAATTTTCTTCATTTTTAAAACATCGAAGGTTTGGTAATTTATTAATCAATTATTTAATTTAGTTTATGACATTTTAATAAGATATTCGTATTTAAAATATATGTAACCTGATGAATAAATTTTTAAAATTAGATATGTTCCTACAAAAATGTGATAAAAACGAAAGAGAAGATATGAGAAAAAATGGTGAAATTTGCTCATTCTGCTAGACGATCGCCTTAAGCATTATTGAAATAATATTATAAAATCCGATACAGATGCATACATATACAGGGTGTACCAGAGCTAGCAGCCGAAACTTGGCAGGTAGATTCCTGACTATGTTGTGAGTCTAAAATGTTTCAGCAAACATGGCCTTATATCAATAGTTATGGAGATATACAATATCAAAGTTTGCATTTTTTTCAATATTTCTTACTTATTTTTTGCAAAAAGTTGGACTATCTTTACAGTACCTTATGTCGATTATGAAACATTTATTCGCTTTAATACAAATTGAATAAATGATAAAAACCTTACAAAAAATGAAAAAAGTAATTTTTTACAAGGTTCTTATCATTTTATTTAAGTTGTATTGAAGCAAATGAATTTTTCATAATCGATATAAGTTACTGTAATAATAGTTTAACGTTTAATAAGTCAGAAATATTGAAAAAAATGCATATTTGATATTGTATATCTCCATAACTATTGATATTAGGTCATGTTGCTTGAACATTTTAGACTCATAACGTAGTCAGGAATCTACTGACTAAGTTTCTGCTGCTAGATCTGGTACAGCCTGTATAATACAATATTATTTTTAATGTAATTTTATACTTTTTCATTAATGAACTTTATCTGCGAACTATTAATAGTCGAGTCGACAATACTATGAATAATGTAATTTACCTAATAATAAACCAACGTATACTTTTACAAAATCACTTGAAAATACTGTTATTCTCAAAATAGATGAAATTAAACGTTATTACTCTACTTGTGTTTAATTATACATTACACCTACTACTCGAGTTTTAAAGTGACGGAACGTCTCATCGACAGATTAAGTATTAAACTAAATATATTCCTTGTATAAGTGTATACTTATACAAGTGCTCAAAAGTATTTTTGAGTTTAAGTATAAACCACTCATTTCGAGAACTACACCTGCAGATGTGAATATAAACTCTTAAAAAAGTTTATATTTTCACCTGCAGATGAGAACATCTGTACTTCTGAAAACAAGTAGTATATACTTTAACAACAAATAACAAAAGTTATTTTGTAGAAGTGTTTTATTTCTATATACCTGCATCAATTTTGTCATTCCACAAGGTTAATGCCAAATCAATGAATATAGGTAAATATATTCTAATAGAAATACCTATAATTAATTTGGTACTGATCAAAGGAGCCAGAATTACTGGTGAAGTGGGAGGGCGATTATAACAATAGATACTGTTAAGAGGTGAGGAGAAGAGTAGGTGAATGCAATATTGTTTAGCGAATTATTACCCTATTTTACATTCCTTTTTATTCTTTCAACCTTTTATTTATGCCTATAATTTATTAACATCTTTATCTCATTGAGTGAAAAAGGAATTTGAAATTGGGTTGTGATTTTTTTTTAAATATTACATTCGCCAACGTTTCTCCTCTTCTTTCAATATTCCCGTTACAAGCTTCACCTCACACTAACAACTTCGGCTCCTTTTGTCAGTACCTAATTTATAATTTGTACGCATTTCCACCTGTCACTCGAAACTAGAGAAGTATAATGTAGAATTAAACTCAAGTAGAATAATGAGAGTTTTATTCCACACATTTTGAAGATCGTCGTGAATTTCTACAAAGTTAACTCTGATCCATCAATAAAACGGGCTGTGATTCGTTTGTGAAGTCGGGCACAAGCCCAAAATGTAAATATATTATTAATTAAGGCTTAATTCTCCACCGCGCCGGATTTACGCACCAAAATGGTCAAGTCTCGAGCTCTTGAAGCCCCCCCTGTTGCTCTCCCTCGCCAGCTGGTGCTCGGTGGAGATGTAGAACAGTAACCTGGCGCTCTTGGTGGTCCTCTCGCTCCATTTCGGCTTGCAGCCGTACCCCACCGCCAGCAAGTTGGCCGTCGCCGGACTTAAGCCGTAGGCCAGCATCTCTACGTACCTCTCGAGGGGGAGCGGGACGCACTGAGAGAGAATGACGGTCAACGCCGCTATGTAGTTGCGGGCTAATCGAAGGGTTTCAATTTTTGAAAGCTTCTGAGTCAACTGGTGGTTGTGGCTCATTTGCGTATAATACAGAGGAATGCATCTGTAACGAAAAAATACTTGATTATTAAATATTTTTTTAACATAATTAACGAGGTAGCTTACAGATTTTTTAATCCATTTTTAATAAATATGTTTAAAAAATAAATTTTACAAAATTTTCCCAATTTTACAAAAAACAGCGTTTTTAAAATCGGATACGCTATATTTCATTTCTAAATAAGTACATGTTCCTGTTTTCTGTCTCAAACAAACGTGCACCGGGGAATGTTACAAATCAGTCACGGAGGAGGAGCTTCATCGGAATGAATTCATGTCCATTCTCGCAGCCAATTTTTTATTCTACAAAATTTTTAGAAATCATCGCCGATCGAAGAGATTTCTTCTAAAATTAAAGTAATTTATGTTAAATATTAAAAATTTATTCACTAAATAAATGATTAACACATTGGAAAAAATCTGGTTCACATGTCTGTACGGTTTGAATTGTTTTATTTGACTTTTATTCAATCGAATGAATTTTTCATATTCGATATAAGTTACCTTAATGAAAGTCCAACGTTTTGTAAAAAATAAGTCAGAAATACTTCTATATAAAAAAACAAACAAGCGATAGGACGGTAGACACATTTTTAATTGTTTTAAATTGTCATTCTCTCCTGCTTGACTCAATTATAGGATTAAATGAAAAATATAATAATTCGATTTTTATTAAAGAGAAAATGGAAAGTCATTGAATAATAACTTTTTTTTTCAAAAACATAAATCTTATAAGATTAATAAATATGCATAATAAAACAAACATTAAATTTGAAATAATATTAAAGTAATACAGTGTGCTCAAGAGAATATTAGAGGATGCGGCGAAGAAAAACCACATCAAGATTTATCACTACTGTGTATCAAAGTCAGGATATAATAATGAAGGATCAAGCGAAATTAAAAAAAGATTTTCTAGGTTCATCAAAAATGTAATGGAAATACAATAATTTATAAATATATGTATGAATCAAAAACATTGTAGAATTATGTAAATATGTACCTACTATATAGTGTAATATATTATATGGGTACAGATTTGTGCACCTGGGAGTAGATAGACTATCTTATATACATATAATATATTTTTGTATATAAACATGATCCAATATGTTTTATTTTATCTGACGTATTTTTATTTCTTTAATATATTATATTCTTTTTCCATTGAATTGCTACTTTTTTATATTATATAATTTTATGAAATTAACGTATAACATTATAATAATATAATGCATAAATGAAAAAAAAATTAAGTTTTGTATGAAATATTGTTTCATTATAATTTTGTGTGAACATCTTCAAATTTTTTTAATTACTCATATTTAAACAAAATCATTGTGGGTATTGAATAATGTATAACTGTATAACTGCACTAATAAATAAAACGAGTAATTTGTAACAAATTTTCTAATAAAACACTGTATAAATAAATCATCAGTGATGATCATATTAAATCTTCATGATAAAACATCATGATAAATCATGACTGAAGATGAAGAAACACACAGAAATACCTTCTCAATCTGTCGAGGGCAGCGTTTAGCCCATGCATCCTGTTTCTTTCCCTTGCGTTGGCCTTATTTCTTCTCAGTTTAATTTTAGAAGATCTGTTTTTACTAACATAGTGAGAACTTCGTCTCCCTTGATATTTTCCACACTCCATTGCTGCCAGGTTAGGTGTCTCCTGTTATCTACCGTGCAGTGACGCTAATTTTACGTCGATACCTGCTAATAAGGGGATCGGTGGGGAAACTGGGATAACATTGAGCAAAAAGAGTAGGCGAGAAATATTTTCTGTTATAATTAAACCATGTTTCAATTAATACGATATGTTTTATAAAACTTAAAAAATGTTAACAACATTTTTCTTAAAATTGACTTAAAACTAGTATACACGGTTTCATTAAAACATACGCAGAATTTTAAAATTTCGGCAACTGTATAAGTCACAATTGTTTTTTATTATGTTGGTGTACTTTATCCCTGAGGTATCTTAAAATTGTTAGCCACATTGAAGGCTTACTTTATATTTGGATGTCAAAAAATTTACAAAAAACGGAATGAATATTCCAAAATATCCTCCGTATCCGCCAGACATGGCCCCTGCGATTTCTTCCTATTTCCGAAGAGGAAAAGAAAGTGTGCTAAAAGTGTACTGATGTGTGTGACTACTCACTATATGGTATGAAATTGTTAAAAAATCGCTTTGAAGTTTTCTGACACGGTACGTTCTGTATATCAGTGCTCGAATGAATAGTTGAGCTAAATTACTACGAAATTGGTAACAAATCAATATGAAGGCTACCATTATATCAGCTATTATAAATATATGCCAAGCGAATCTCTACTCTTTGGTTGAATGAACATCTTGGCTAAATGTACATAATAATACATTTATAAATACCTATATTCATTTTTTTTTAATTAAAAATTATTTTATATATATAGTATAATTTTCCAAAGACGCAATTTTCGTATCAATTGTTCATTATATTTTATTTTATAATCAATAAATAAATAATAGCATTTGTCTAAGAGACGAAACACACGTCGGACAAAAGTGGTTGATGTGGTTGATCGCATTGCTAAATAAAATGGCAATGGCAGTTCGTGTTATCAGACAGGGAATAGATAGACGGGCACCTAGAGTTCTGTGGTGGAGACCATGGGTCATGAAAAGACGAAGAGGCCTCAGAAAAGGTGGGCCGATTATACCTACCGTATTATACCTGTCGCGGGGGTAGTGGGTGGATTTAAAAAGCTCAAGGAAGAAAAAATTGGAGAAATTTAGAAGACACCTACATCCAGCAGTGGAGAGATGACTGAGGAAGAAGAAGAAGACCTTTACTATTTTTATCGATTTATTAAGTTCTCTACGTAATGCAATACTTGAAAAAACTTTAATAAAAATGCCGAGAGTAAAGTTTAAACATTATTTTGATAATTTACTAGATTACACCAAATAAGGTTTTTAGTAATGTTTAATTTATTTTCTTTAAATTTACATACCAAACTAAAATAAATGCATAACTCACAGAATTGGATAGCGAGACATTACATTACACAACTGTAATTATTAAATTGAACACTAAGTGTATACGCCTACCGCACTAGGCAAATTGCTTGACTCAGAGTGACCTATTTATTTTTGTTTGATTATTTAACTCGTTGGGATTCTCAAAAATTCATGTCATAAACGTAATAAAGGCAGTATGACATTAAAACAAATAAAAGTGTATGTTTAATATATGATGCAAATACATTGTGATCATTCATTACACCAAATTTATAATGAACTTGGCTTATGTACATAGCATTAATTAAAGAAATTAAAAAATTAACCAAACTCTCATTTCGTTCGTCAGTGTGATAGAGTGGTTGCATAAATAGTTATTTATACATATATTAGAGAAAACACATTTTTAATGTGAAGTTGCAACTTCAGAAGAAAGTTCTGTGATTGTTAAAGAATTTTTTATTAATGAATTTGAATATAGAAAAATCTTTCTAATTGATTAATAAAATAAATGTTTAAAGTTCTTTATAAATTTGATTACAAATGCGTGGTTTCGAAATGTTTGTAATTGAATTATTTATAAATGAATATTAAATCAACATATACTTGTTTGTTAGACATATTTGTAAAATATATTGTCCATATTCGTTTCGATCTATGTTTGAATATAATATTATGATTAAATTGAAATACCAGTTCAACTTCCGACAATTTTTTTTCGTTACATTTAATTTGTTTCGCGGTTGGTGATACAATATGACTCTCTTTACTCCCGGGATGTATTGATTTCTACATTGTTTGAACAAAACCACTAATTTTGTTATGAGTTATCTCGTGTTTACATTGAGCTTTCGAGTGAAAGATAATCTAAGCGCATTTTCTAATTTGCACTCAAGTACGTTCACACTCACGCAGAGACGGGTTCAAGTAAAACGGGGCCAAATAATATTGATATTGAAAAAATAACTATGTTCAAATTGTTGTGAATAATTTGAAAAACCCGACATTTTTTATTTGAAAGGATACAAAACGTCGTCATGCCAATGGTGCATATTTGGGGTAAATTTTTGTCATTTTTATTGACGGATGGGGTTAGATCGCATAATCAATTCAGTACCCATTGCTTCAGCGTCATAATCTCCAATAATAATAATTTTAAATGTCTGTCCGCAACTTCCTATGCAATAGCTGATCTCATTCCTTTTTGAAAATTAGTATGATTTCAAAATTGTTATTAAACAAAATCAAAATATTGACTTTATGTTGTTTTAATAAAGTACTGTGAATTAGATATTTTTTAAAGATTTAGATTTTTTTAAATATCTCAGTTTAATGAAAATTAAAACTAAAAAGTGCATCCATCACAATGTCGCGTATGTCATTGGTATTAATATTTAATCAAAATATATAATAATTCTCTTTGTAATAATGTATGTCACTAACGCTAACAGAAGGCATGAATAATTTTCGCTTCAACAGGCCAAGGGGCACAATTACAGAAGCGAAACACTTTACAAGCGAAACACAGAACAACCAGGCTTGATTAATTGTGACCTAACCGAGAATTTCATCCGGAAATCTCGGTGTGAGAAGGCCGTCCAATACCTACGTAACAATGTCCGTCACTAACGCTACCAGGTGGCTCAAATAATAGTGTGGTACACAAGAAACACAAAAGCATTATTCTCTATTTAATAATGTCCATTGCCAACATTATCAAGGCGCTACGCTACTCTGGATAGCGCTGTTCTCTCAGCCATAACTGGAAGCCGTAATATACAATAAAATTTGATCATTTTTGACGGGTTATAGCTAGTTTATTCATAATTCGTATTTACGCTCGTTTCGAAATATAAACTATTTGATTGATCAGTTTATTCACTTTCGAAGATAAAGGTTGGGCTAACTAATTCATATTCCAACGATTAAATCAGTGGAATGTGGCTAGTGGCATACACAAAGTATGGATATTGGTAACGCTGCTAATAACGGTGCTCTAAAAATTCGACGGGTTGCGTTACCAATGGAGGTTGTGTTAATATTAAAATACAATATTTACAAAATATTTGTTGCAAAAAAAATATAAGGCGGAGGTTTCATTTATCGGATAACTCTATTTCAATTAATCACAAAATGCCCTTAATCTTAAGTGAAAGGTAAAAATATTTAATATAACGGAACTCATATTTTCAATTTAGCCTTCAAAAAATTAATTTGTATTGTGAACCTAAAAACATTCTGTACATTGAAAGCCAGTTCGAGCGAAAACATGTATTCAGAACTCAGCGCGGCGCGCAGTTAATTATTTTGGTAAACTAGTTTTATTATAAAAATAAATGTTTTTTTAAACGATTTTATTTTAATACCTAATCTATTTAGAAAATCGAAAAAAAAGGGTGGGAATGGAGACCGCGAATAAGGAACTTTTAATGATTCAATCTTTTTTTAAAAAATTAATCTCTCCGCGAGTGAACGGATGCATGTTACTTTGATATAAGTTTGGCAACGTACTTTAAAAATCTTTATGATGGAATCAACGAATTCAGGTGATTAATATAAATATAAAATGTCTGTTTTAGTATAATAAAAACCTTTAGTATAATAAAAAAAAAACAATTTAGTATAAAAAAAAGAAATAATTAATATTCTAAACGTATTTTTATTAAAAATGGAGTGGCATGGAGCCGGAGAGATTTTATGTTTTGTTTAGTCTAATGGATATTGATGTGTCAAATTACGTTTATTTTGGCCACTTATTTGCATGTAACCCAAACAACCTTTTACTTTTTTCAGCAGCAAGGAAAATTTTAACAAATATATCAAATAAATGGCGGATATATATTAAGAGTGATCGAATTAAAGACATTTCTTTTTATATTATTCAATATTTAGATGTTATTGACTACGACAAAAACATTTTTTTGCCTTACAGATCAGTTCAATTTGTTCTAAATACGATTTAAATTGATAAAATCCAATAAAATCCCAAAAAGCATTGAAAACAGATACATGTGACTGGACAGTGAAGTAACATTACGATAACATTTCGTTGACTATGTTCATTGTCGTCATCAGCTCCTACGCCCTTCACCCGCACAAGCCCCGGACGCCTAAAAAAATATTTGAGAACTGTAAACTAAATGTTCAAAAACGAAAAGCGAAGAAATTAGCGGAAACCAGAACATCAAATAAAATAGCCCTTGCAGCTGAAATATCAAAGCAAGCTTCGGAAGGAGAGATGCTGCCAGTTTAGTAAAGGAACTTACGGTTGCGTTACCTTGAAAGCTTCAATAATTAAAAAAGTAATATTCAAATACCATGACAGCAGAAGATGGTATTGTCTTATGCTAAATAAACAGAATAATTATACTTAAAAGATTATTCATGGTACAATATGCCTCCAGTATTCAAAAATATTGTATCACAAAAAAGAGCAAATTGATACGTGTATTTTGTCATTGGGGCAACTCTCAGTAGAAGTACAAGTCTGCAATGAGGAGTACAGAAGGTTTACAGAAAACTTCAGCGGGAAAACATCACGAGCAAATACAAAAATAGATATGCTGAATAGCTGAATAGAATTTTAATATCATCTGATCAAGCAAGAGCGAGAGAATATAATAACCGATTTTGTGATCACCATAATAATTTCCACAATGTCAAATCCAACAATAATAAAAAAATATATATTTAAAGAGTTTCGTAAAAAATATAGTTATGATATTGGTTCCATGAAAAACACGCTCCTAATTGTGGTTGTAATTTTATCCCGTATAGAGAGTTCAGTAGTACGAGTTTGATAATGCAGCTGGAAAATGTAGAAAATTTGTTATGGTATTTGAAACAGGATTTACTAGACGCATTTTCGTAGGACGCATTTTCGCAAGTATGAAACAATAAGTATTAAAACGTGAGGCACAACAGAACAATTATTATATATTTTGCTTTTGATCATAACTGGTAACCTCCTTTACCTTTGAGCTCCCGATATCCGAAAATGAATTGGTCATCGACGTCACTGTTGGACACTGGCCAAACTTACATCCCGCTAACGTCTACGTATTGCAGAAAAAAATAACATTTAACGTGGCATACGAAACGATATGCTCGTACATAATGTTGGATGATTCACATTTGCTGAATTTTATTTTTAATAATTTTATGTGAGCTCTGATCGTTACTACCTCGATCTGTAAAAACAGCTGACGTCGGCGTCATTGAATAAATTAATTTTGGCAGTAAACAATTATTTAACAATTAATATAAATTTACTTTGTTTAAACCACTTATTTATTGAAAAAAATCAACATGTTTCAATAAATAAGTGGTTTAAACAAAGTTAATTTATATTAATTATAATTATGTTACCACCAAATAAATTTGCTACATTTGAAGAAGAAATTATTTAACAGTTTAATAGAATCAAAAAGATTCCAAAAATTTTTGTGAAGGTAAGGTCTATATCGTTTACAAACATACAAACATCAATTTTGTTAAATTTACGAGGGTCTAATAAAAGGAAAATGATTTATAAGTTTTATTGTCGAAATAAGCAAAAACGAAAAAGAAGAAGAAAAAACAATTTGGTACTGTTATAATTAATACTTTTATAAAATATTTAATTTTTTTAATTGCATCACGAAAGGTGAAAATTTACTACCAACATTCTGCATTAAGAGAACATAGTATAAAATATCTACAGAGATGAGAAACACTATTTTTATTTTTAGTAATATAGTAGCGCAAAAAGTACAAATAAATAAAAATAAATATCTGGAGAGGGAAATGAAATAGTGGAAGAATGTCTCCCCTCGCGTAAGGCACGTTTATAGAGCAATTTCCTAATAAAGGAGATATATTTTTTAAAATTTTATTAAAAACCGAGTCTCTCAAGTAAAAACGTCATCTAGCATTAAAGTGCGACTTATTTACTACGGCATTATTCTTTTAAAAGTTTGAGTTTGACCTTATCATAATTTTTTTTTTCAAATTTCCAATTACAATTTAATTAAAATATTTCTGTAGTATTTTACTATAATATTGTCAAATTATTACAATAGTATAGTATTGTAATATTATTACAATATTATAGTATTGTAATATTTTTACAATATTATAGTAAATTACAATATATTTCAAATTTCAAAACAAACCGAACGTACTGGCACCAGACGTGGTGCCAAATTGTGTTCAATGAAATAACGTTAGTCTAGAGTAAATTTGGTGGTTAAATAGATTAAGAGAGGTTAAGATGTAAGATTAAGATGTCTTACGAGGGGTGGTTTACGAGGGATGATAATTAACTCCATAACTATTGATATTAAGGTCATGGTTGCTTGAACATGTATGTATACATATAATAAAAGCAGGAATGTAGTCCTTAGAGGTTATTAATGTTTTCCATATAACCCTGTGTACCGTATTATATGACTGTACATATTATATATACATCATGATAAATGTAAAAAAAGTTTAAAATCTGACGTGGTGTAACTAAATACGTGATAAATCAAAAACTTACTATCAAGACATATTACTTAAAATATTATGTACGTATAACATTGATTTATAAATATTTTTAACTGTCTAAACTTTTACTATTAAGATTGCTCCTTTGAATACATATTTTATAAATATTGATGTTTTCAATTAATTTTACGTACCGCATAAAATCACCTGATTTGATCTAACAGTGAGAACTCATTGAAGCGCCAATCAAGTCAACAATATAATTATTACTATAAATTGAGATTAAAGTAATAATTGTATTCGATAAAAATTTAATTTTAATTTATTGACGATATCAACAAATGGCAAAAAAACATTACTGTCATCTGTTGACAGAAACCTACGCAATTTGTAAATTATCTACACTACTTACCTTTGCAAAAATCTATTTCTATTTGAACACAGATGGCAGTAATCACATGTCCATCGTCTTTTGATGACTAACTGACTAACTTACCATCACGTTCCGTGGGGCTGGGCAGAGAGGACAGAGTGCCATACTCTTCTGTCCTGACACACAACTCTCGCCTCATCCACTTTCATACATCTTCGCATGCAAGCTCGACGGTTGTTGAGGCTTCTAACGGGGCCATCTTCCAGTATCTGGTTAATCTGGTCACGCCACGTCTTCCGCGGTCGCCCTCTCTTTCTAGCGCCGTCAACACTGCATTATGTATCTTTTTTACTATTCATTCGCTCAACATCCCCAAAGCGACCCTGTTTTAAATTCTATGAATTATGCTACGATCAGCTTTACATTCATTCCTAATATCTTCATCCTAACATGTGTCGCTAATCCACGTATTCTGTCATGCATGGATTTGCCACACATACGTCTAAGAGATCTCATCTCCACTGCATTCAATCTACTTTCGTTCCTCTTCTGCCAGCACCAGGCTTCACTTCCACACACCAGTGTCGGTACCAGAACTGCATTATGTACCGCTAGTTTTGCCTCGATGAAATGAAAGTTTTGATGAAATGAGAGTTAAATAGTAGTTTCAGTATCTACGGTACTAGGGATTCTGAAGTCTCGGGTTTTTTCGATTCCCGGGACTCGAGACCTAACTTTTTAAAGTCCCGGGAATTCCCGGGACTCGAGACTTTGATTATTTTTCGTTTAAATCGTGAAAAAAAATTATGTTAAAAAATTAACTTCTTTACTTTAATCAACTTATATTATTTGTGTTATAGGTACGATAGGTGAAAATTTATTGAAACAATTTAAAAACCCTTTATTCGATATTTATTTAAATTTAATTTATTACAATTTTTTTAATCGATATATTTATATCAATATGAAGTTAAAACCTTTACTTTTGTAAGGAAATATATGTTTTTAAAAACACCAAGGCGTTTAATGATGAATCACGTAGCCTGTTCCTGGTTATGCTATAATTAAATTATAAAAAAAGATTCTCTACGTACTGTGAACGATAAATATAAATAAAGTAAATAAATACTAACATTTCCAATTTAAGTTCAAAAATTAAAAGTTCGAAATCCGCAGTTCAGAATATATAACGACGGAAACCGTAAGTAGGAGAAGAACGTATCTGGCTAAAGTCAAAATATAAACTGATCAACCCAAGGAGAATTCTTTTTATTATTCTAGAAATACGAGTAGCACGTGCATCGTACAAAGAAACATTTTGCCGAAAAAAATCAAGGGTAAATATATGTACATGAATTTTTTGTTGTTGTTTAAGTGATATTTTACAAACAACGACGAAAGCTTTTATTACAAAGACAATATAATCTCTCTGCCGAGTGCCGACAATCGAGTATCTTGACGAACCGCTTGCTACCTGCTCTGTATGGGTATGGCTTGTTCTCGACTAAGTAGATCTTAGAGTATTGTATATACTCTAAGAAGCAGATTTTATTTTAAAAATATAAATGTAGGATATATTGAATAAAAGTGAATCGGAAAGTCTCGAGTCCCGGGTTATTAATTTTTAAATTCCCGGGACTCGAGACAGCAAAAAATTTTTGAATTCCCGGGAATAAATTCCCGGGTTGTCTCGACACAGAATCCCTATAAGGTACATTGCCTAAATTCCGCTAAGAGATGTCACACACACACACACACATACACAATTTATTGTCAACTATCAAATCAAAACGTTATATCTGAATTTCGTTAATAAGAGTTTTATATTGCTTAAATATGACATTAGCCTAGTTACTGCCATCTGTTGAAATAGTGAAAAATGATTTTTATCAAATCTATAATGTTATGGTTTTCTTCCTTTCATTTTATTAATTTTTTTTTATATAATATTTATTTTTACAGTACATACATGTTTTTTTATAATAAATTGATTCTATTTTATAACATTTTTACAGACATTATACTCCCCATAATATGAGCCAAAGCTCGAGCTTATGGGAGGAGTATTTATAAGCTAAACGAAGGTATAGAAGCAGAAACCATTTACCTAGAAGTAGTAATTTTTTTATTATACAGAAACCATTTGAGACATGTGGGCAATGTTACAATACATCGTCGTCGAAAATCAAGGATTTTACTTCTATTAGTATTTTGGAATGATCCTTTCTTGAAATTTGATTTTTATTGACAACAGATGGCAATAACAAAATTACTCCCATCTATTGAGCAAGATGATATTTAATAATTTACAATAATTAAAAATGACCTGAGTTCTTATTCTTTATATCAATAGATGGCAGTAAAGGTTTTGAGGGGAAAATAAAAAAATCATATTGTTATTGCTGTTTAAAATTGCTAACAGACAGCAATAAACGGTATATCTGTATTAATTCGAAATTATTTATCTTTAACTAGCCAGAAATGTACTCTTTGAATGTACCTATGTTAAAATTACTCCCTTTTTAACTTTTTTTTGAAATAATGGTATTTTTTAACCGATTTGGTAATTTAAATTTTTGTTTCCTGCAACAGAGGCCAATGTGGAGAGATGCGAATTAATCTGAGATTAACTCATGACTGCATAAAAAAATATACAAATCAGATGTAATTTTTTTGTATAAAAAGTTGAATACATTCTTTAGTAACCGTAAAGTATCTTCATGGCAACATTATATAATATTCCAATACAGAAGATCCAATGTAGGAACGGGGGCTGGAGTGGGCTAACAAAGTAACCCCAGTCACATTTGCGTTTTAATGAAGTACTTATAATGGTTTGAAAATGTACCATAATATTTTTAAGTACATTTCTTATACAATGCGAACAAGATTCTACCAAATTTTTCGTCATTTTATAATAAACCGTAGCATTTAGACGTCTCATGACTCATGACAGAAGCCGTGCAAGCAGAACGAAGAAAAAGTATCGTATAAAATATTGACAATTGCCTATGGATAAACATATTTTTACTCCCTTTATATTAACTCGTGGCGTCTGCTTGCTTGCCGTCAACAAAAACTTTGGATCGATTTTTTAGCCTTTTCCCGTGATCCAATTGAGCTAAAACTTGGCAAGCAGACTCGTGGCGACGATCAAGAAGATCTATCAAATTTTCGTTAAAAAAATTAATAATTATAGTATAATTTCGGATTTTTAGAAATTTTATTTGTTTTTTAAAATTGGAATCATTAGAAAAGTTTGATTAGCAACGGCGCGGCGGCCCGATAACGTCGCGGAATATTTTCTAAACTTGAATTACTCCGTAGGTATAACAGGTACATCACTACGAATTTCGAAAATTTACAAAACAATTGGTTCACAGATGACAGCAAAATTGTTTTTTTTTTGAGAAAAAATCAAATAATATTTTATTTCTTTTAGATTTCTGCTTAGTATTGAAGAATCCTACATTACTCAAATCTGATTCTGACTAAATCATTTGACGCTGGAAATTCATAAGGTACGATATTGATGATAATTGAATCTATCAAAATCTTGACATCTCAAAACATCTGACATTTTAGAAATATATTAAATTTCTGTAAGTTTATTGTTATGTTATATGTTTTAATTCGTCTTTAATTATTGTTATATTTTACAAAGAAAGGGAGTATAGTAAAAACTTTTTTATGGGTTACTTTTTTACATTCTTACACATTTTTTTTTTCTTTGGGTGTTGCAATCTTTGGGATATTTCTGAGGATTACAAAGAATACCAGCTCAATATCATTAATAATTATTAAATAGTTTTAAAAATAAGATCTTCCCAGAGCCGTGATGCTCAGGATTTCAGAGGGGCACAGATGGCCAGGGGACCACCGAAACGATGGGGACAGAGCTGGACGTCCTCGTCACAAGACCAGGACTGACTTGTCAATACAGATCAAGGATCTAATAAAAGAAGAAGAAAAATAAGATTTTTGGGGTTAAGTTGTAATCCTATTCCGGAACGGGAGTGTTAAGCCATTTATTATTAATTAAAAAATGATTTTATAGTTACCTTTTAAATTTGTTTTCACATTAGTTTCTAATTACAGTAGTTACTCAACCCCCTAACCGTAGATACATAATAACTATCTTATGAAAATAAATATTACTGACGAATTCGAAAAAATATTACAATTGTGTTCTATAACGCCACTCTGGGACAGGCGTGGCCTAGTAGAGTGGCATAATCCACAAATTAAACAAAACAAAAAAATGTGTAATTTATCTGATGTTTTATTGTTAAATTAGTATTAAGTACCTTTATTTGTAAACAGAGATTTTTTTAAAATAAAATAAAAATAAATAAATAATATTTATCTTATTTTTTTTATGCTATGTTTCCAATTTGAATTTTTAGTGTTCATTGTGTGCCTCTAAATCTGTGCCTTCAATTAAAGGGTGTCAACATTGAGAGAGTAAAACAGTTTAAGTATTTGGGCAGTATTATTACTGACAATCTGGACCCTGATACGTAGATCAAATGCAGAATAGAGACAGCGCGTGCATCTTTTAATAAGTCTACTCTGTAATGACGACTTAAACTTGAAGCTCAGACAGAGATTGATCAAATGCTATGTATGGTCAGTTCTACTTTACGGTGTTGAAGCATGGACGCTGAAGGTGACTACTCTAAATCGCCTAGAGGCGTTCGAAATGTGGATACATCGTAAAATGTTAGGGCATCTTGGACTGACATGATTAGTAATGTTGAAGTTTTACGTAGAGCAAATACAAACACACAGTTACTTAACATAGTAAAGCTCCGTAAAATTTCATATTTTGGTCATATAATGAGGGGCGAAAAATACTCCATCCTTCAGCTCGTCATGAAGGGAAGATTGAGGGTCGCAGAGAGGTCGGAAGGAGGCGGCATTCCTGGCTTCGAAACATCCGAGAGCGGACCGGGATAAGAAGCGTGGAAGAGCTGTTCCGCACTGCCCTGGACAGGGAAACTTTCTCCCAGATGATCGCCGACGTCGGGGGGACCCGACAGGACACATGAAGAAGAAGTGTTCATTGTATCTGATGAAGAGGTCATTGGACCCTCAACATGTTGATTTATCGACTAATAGAGTTTTAAACAAAGTGTTTTCCTTTTTTTAAATTTAACATAAAAAAGGTTCATAAGTGAGCATAGTACAACATCCTCCGCTCTTTGCGATCCTGGATCATGTCTAGAGCAACTGATAGCAAGGCTCCGATCCCGTCTCGCTCATGATCTGTTCATTATTTTTGGGGACCGCCCTCCCTCACTTCGTCCTTATAAAATTCCTGTAATCGGTATTCGCTAATTTATCCACATTCCTTAATCTCTTCAAGCAACATGCCCAAGTACGAATGAATGTTTTCCCGAAAGAATACACTAAGATACTTATTTCAGTATCTATATTATAATTGATTCAAAAACCTCGAATGCCCAAAAAAAAATCGTTTAGAAAAAATTTGGAGAAGTGAGATATAGTTTATTTTAAAATATATTTGAATACTATTTAATGTGTACATATATTATTCTCATTACTATGATAATATGGAGTAAGAGGACAAGTGTCAAAAATACGAAATGGAGATATATTATAGATGTCTCACAGAGACGAAATTATATTTTTTTATGGGAAAGTATGTATGGAGGTCTTTGGGAGTTCAAAGGGCTTACGACCTATCGTACGGCTGGCTTAAGTGATCACTTTACACAATGTAACGTTCACCACTTCCACCCATGGTAGAATACCACATCTATCAAATTTTTGGAAGTTGTATATATTTAAATTTTACAACCTGTTTCATATGTGTTGCAATAATCATTAGCGCGACCGTTATACAACGCTTTTTCATTTTCCTTAATTAACCACAAATGTCACTAATGAGATATAGCTCTATAATATATATAATGAGATATACCACAAATGTTACTAATGAGATATAGAGCTAATAGAGATATAGAGACTTTCATGATTGGAATTTTTTAGCAATATCCTTTATATGTGTAATGAGATTCTTCCGAATTATTGGCATTACAGTAGAATACGCTTAAAATATCATTTCAATTTTTTAAACTCCTTTTTAGACAAATATTTTTGACAAACTCTTTTACTGTGTTCTGAAAAATTTGGACAAACTCAAAATATTCTGAATATGAAATAGAGTTAAATATGCTAGCTAACTAATAAAAAAAATAACTGTCGATTGGCACATTTAATTCCATTCCGCATATTTTGACATTTCAGAAAGAACTTCACTTCATCACAGAATTATTTGTGTGACTTGAAAAATAATAACAAAATAAAATATTTCTAAATTAAATAATCTAGGTATTTATATGAATACTTTAAATAATCTATGCATTTCACCAATCCGCTATTTTTTTATACTGGTCATTGCCGGCTGACATTGCGAGCTATTTTACTTTTTACCGACATTTTTGACATTTTCGATTTATAACTTATTATCATAATTGTATTAATATTTTTTGTTGAAGTTTTTGTTGAATTTGAAGTTGTATTAATATTTTTATGAAAAGAGTATTTATATAGTGTGCATGCAAGTCACAGACTTAAAAATGTGATGGAAGAACAGCATGGTGGACGAAGAATGTCAAATACAGGGTGTCCCGTAGCTAGTAGCAAAAACTTGACGGGTGGATACCTGCCTTGGTAATAAGTCGAAAATGCTCAAGCGACCGCGACCTAATAATGCCAATGGAAATGAAAATTAAAGTTTGCATTTTTTTTCAATATTTCGAAATTTCTTTCCAGTAACTTATATCAACTACTAAAAATTTATTCGCTTTTAATACAAGTCGAATAAAATGATAAAAGCCATGCAAATATCGTAAATTTTTTTTTTTAACAACGGTTTTATGATTTTATGTGAGTTGTTTGAAATCGAATGAATTTTTCATAATCAATATAAGTCACTGTAATGGTAATTCACTTTTACGCAAACAATGACTCAGAAATATTGAAAAAAAATGCAAACTTTGAAGTCGCTTACCCTCCACAACTACTAATATTTAGACATTATTTCTTGAACATTTTTGACTAATAATTAAGGCGGCAATCTTCCTGTAAAGTATTGTAAACTAGCTTGTATAAAGCCCACAAAGGGGAGCAAATTCCTTCATTTCTACAACATCGATGATTTGGCAAATTATTAATTGATTTAATAATTTAGTACCGTCGTTTTGGAAAAAATGTATGGAATTTAATGAATAAATTAAATTTGATACCTTTCAATAGAAGCTGGAGGAAAGTGCTCGTCCCCGCTGAATTTCATTCGCGTTTCCGACCGATCGCTTTTAACTTTCAGAATGTTGAGCGCGAGGCTGCCAACTTGACACAACCGTTTCGCGCGTACCGGCGCTGCATCGTAACAAAACTAAAAGCGCCCGCCGGTTATAATAATCAACAAGACTTATTAGATTATTTTCCGAAAACTTGCTCCGGAAAGGTCCTCGGAGGATTTCATAACTTTCCGTCAAGTTAAAGACCAAATTCACATGTATTACTGTCAAATCTAGCGCTTCCGGATATTATTTTTGAATTATTATTTATTTATTTAAAATAAATAAAAAGTAATTAAAAAATATTAACAAAAATAATTAAATTACAGTGTAAAATTTTTACATCGCTCTGAATAATGTGAAATTCGTTAATTCTTAAACAAATTGTTACAAGATGTACTTTCTCTCTATAAAATAAAAATCATACATGTATCTACAGACATAGTGTATTATATTAATATATTTATTTCAAATAAAGAGTAGTATACCATATACCTACTCACAGGACAGTACATCACTGAAATAAAACATAAAGAATAAATTGGATAACGATAGAACGGATTCCCGGATAGAACGGAGACCCGTCGGTTCAAATTCCGGTAGCAGTTAAAATATTTTTTCGTTAATTTGTTTTTTCTGTTTGTGTTTTCTAATTGTACATTGTACAAGGGTAATAAATATTGTAAAATATTTAAATTAATGGTATAAATTTGATGATAATAAGTATTATATAAGAGGGCATATTAAAAAGTTGATGTTTATATAAAAAAAGAGATTGCAAACAAAATAAATCCAATTCAAGTTGTTTTCTATTGTTCAACATATTTGAAGCCCGACACAGTATATAGCAGTTGAAGCAGAAAGTATTCAATATAAAGGACATAAATTTAACTACCCATTTACTAACTGACTTTGCGTACAAGTACAATAAATATTATATAATATTTAAAGGAAACATAATTTTTTTTGAAGAATAAGTAAAGAAATAAGAGAATAAGTTAATATTGTTATGATAAAGAACTTAAAACATTTCACCTTTGTTATTTAATAATTTAATGGTAAAATAGAAAATACTTTTTTCACGTCTAAGATTTTATTTTTAGAAAATTTTTCTATAATACCCGCTACATAAAGCGAAGCTTTAACCAACATGGAGTTGAGAATGAATAAATATTATTTTAGTTCTCCAGTTATAAATTTGCGGTTTTATATACACTTTTCATATTCTTTCAAGACGACACTACTAATGTATTTATTAAGAACTCTATCTTAAGATTTAAGTACGCTATTTTGTTTAGAGAGCGATGCAAATAAATTTGTTTTTTTTTCTCACACTTCAGGCAAACTTTTGTTAAATACACGTTTTTTAAACTAAATAAATCCACATTTATATTAGTTTATAGTTGAAGTAATGAAACTATATGATAAAACATTTTTTGAAAATGTTCTAAAAATATGTAATGCCACTCAACTCGTATGTTCCTGAGTGTTAGTTTAATTAAGGAATTGCACCACATAGACATTTTCAAAAATTCGTTTTTTTTACTTTGTCTTATAGAGTTGAACTTCTCCGAATAATTTGAGTTTTCACTCATTCAAATATTCTATATATTGGCTGAGTTAAAGCAATTTGAAGAAACTGGTACTTTTTCAGAATGGTGGAGAAAATATCTTAAAAACTATTAGGCCAATTTTGTTCAAATTTGGGGTACATATTACCTACATATACTTATAATATCTACGATGAAGATTTTTGTTCTAATAAAAAAATAATCTTTTTCGATATGCAGCATCACATAATTTAACAAAGAAAGTTCACTTTTTCATTTCACTTCAACCCTGGCACGAACACCAGCTGCGCGCATCACGGAGAATAATCTTTGCGGGGTAGCACATAACTCCGTCATATTGAAAACTTCAAAATAATTTGTTAATGAAAAATATCAAACAATGTATGTCGTAAACAATAAAAAGAATTTTGTATACATATAATTTATCTTAATTAATAATAAGATAATAATTGTGATAGGAATATTACGAGATACATATTTTATTTTGCTTTTTTTCAAAATATCTGCTTACGTACCGTCATATTGACTGCACGCTATATCATAAAATATGACCCAGTATAAGTTTCTATACATTGCATACCCAATGTGATGTTGATCAACGATGTTTCATATCAAAAATGATTCAATATCATGTTTCAATTGTTTTTTTTTCATATGCGAATATGGAATACACGTCTGCCTCGACGAGGCTCGAAACACTTAAAATCACTAGATCACTAGCCAAGTGGCTCACCGCTGTACCGTCAAGCACGCTCATTGACTCAAATATATTACGTTGGCGCTTCACAATGTATTTTTTCGCAAATATAATACATGGTATTAAGCTTTCTTTTACAGACATCCATACCGTGATAATATTACGTGTATATGTAAAAATCTTTGTGTAAATTCGAAAACGTTTTCGGTTTAGATCCGTTTTACTCCATCAAATTTCCAAAATTTGCATTTATTTTGAGGATCGGTTTAAAATGTATTCATTTCATAGCCGGAAATCTATTGAATATATTTTATGGGCAGTTCACTCCAAAAAGATAACAAAATGAATTTCACATCCAGCCGGCTTTGTAAACCCAAAACAAGTACGTTGTTCCTTAATTGTTCCAAAACCCCTTGTCATTTCTTGGAGGTCTGATAAGCCAAGTATGATATTCCAGAATAATGTTCTGGTCATGACTGACCACTTACTTACCATCACGCCATTTCCCCGTGGGGTTAGGCAGAGAGGATAGAGCGCCACACTCTTCTGTCGTGACAGAACTCTCACCTCATCCACATTAATACAACTTCGCATGCAAGCTCGCCGGTTGTTGAGGCTTCTAACGGGACCATCTTTCACTATCTGATTAATCTGGTCATCCCACGTCTTCCACGGTAGCCCTCGTTTTCTGGCGCCATTAACACTTACATTACGTACACATCTCTCTTACCATTATTTCCTCATTCATTCGCTCTACGTGCCTAAACCATCTGAGTGACCCTTTTTTAAATATATTAATTATGCCCTGATCAGCTTTACATTCATTCCTAATATCTTCATTTTTTACCCTATCATAAATGGATTTTTCACACATACGTCTGAGGGATCTCATCTCCACTGAATTCAGTCTACTTTCGTTCCTCTTCTGCCAGCTTCAGGCTTCACTTCCGTAGGTACCAGAATTCCATTATGTACCGCTAGTTTTGCCTCGGTAGACATATTTCTATTATAAATTATTGCATTCAAAGCATCATTCACCCTATTCTCCGCAGTCACTCTCCTCTCGATATCTTTCTCAACTTTCCCTCCTCTATCGAACACATTTCCCAAGTACACAAACCCATTTACTTGTTCCAAACATTCGTTATCTACTAGTATTTCACACAATGTCTTTCTTTCCTCTTTCTGGAATACCATCACTTTTGACTTGTTTACGTTTATAATAAGGTCTCTTATATATTTAATAAGTGTCACATCAATATTCTTATTATTTTCAAACTAAGCTAAACGCTTGTGCTGTGAAAAAGGACTAACTTGCTGGTTTGAGTGAGATTCGAACCCGCGACTTTCGGATCACGAGGCGAGAGTCCTGACCACAAGACCAATAAGCTACTCCTTTCCTTGCAAACATCATACATCTTGCTTATGATTGACCAGAATATCAAAATATTACTTTAGTAAGAAATCGCAAATGGCACATTATGAATTTCGTGAAATTCGACACCGTGGATTAGTTTTTCGAGTGCCACAACTACAAAGCTCTATATTTTACGAATATAATTTTTGTTAAGCAACCCTGAATAGTCGTGTCATTGACACAGTCAAAAATAAACCTAATAATTTGAAAACAACCTTTAAAAAAAACATTCCTTGTCGACACATAGGTATTTTTTATTAGCATACTTCTACTCTTCACACCGCAAAAATGTAGCACGCTGACCTGGAAAGACATTTTTAAATACAGGTTCGTTAATTTTTATTGCATCCTGTGTTTTATAAAAACTCACATTTTTCTAAACAATAAAATATGCAATTAATGTTTATTACCTATAGATGTCTCACAGAGACGGAACTGTATTTTTTCAAGGGAGAGTAGATATAGAAGCCTTTTTTGTAGGTGGCCATAGGACTTACGACCTACGTACGGTTGGCTTAGGTGATCATTTTACACATATGTAACGTTCGCCATATGAGTTCTAACGACCCTCAAGCAAGCAGTCGTTAGAACTCACATGTGAATCGTGGCGAAAAAATTTAAATATACATACAACTTCAAAAAATTAATAGACATGGTATTCTATCATGGGTGGAAATGGCGAACGTTGCATATGTGTAAAATGATCACCTAAGCCAACCGTACGATAGGTCGTAAGTCCTATGGCCACCCAAAAAAAGACTTCTATATCTACTCTCCCTTGAAAAAATACAGTTTCGTCTCTGTGATACATCTATAATATACATTAATTGATAATTGATGTTCCTGTGATAAACAATCCAGTTCTGTTCTGAAAAATTTGGACATACTCAAAATATTCCGAATAAAATATGCAATTATAATTGCTGTTTTTATGTGCTGAAGTGGGCACATAAAAAGTAATCAATAAACTGCATGCCTCTCCTTTTGGAATTGAATAAGACATCTTATATTGTGTATGTTTTCAGCTGGAAGCTACGCGTCAGACGTGGACTGACAGTGACGAGGGCCGCGAGGAACCGGTAATGTGGGAGGGCTCCAGGAAACAACTCGGGATATGCTAATGTCTCCAGTAAAGGCTGCTAACTAAATTCTTTTAAATGGCTACTTTCTCTTCGTCATTGAACTATCGTTTAAATTTATTTATGGACGGATGAATGCTTAGGTTGAAAGCTACCAATCTGTTACTTGCCAGTATTTGAAAATAGTCTGTGCTGCGTAACAGATAAACATTTTTTTATAATAATTTTATAATAAGGCTTAAGGCTTAGACTTCTGTGTAAATGTAAATGATCTCCCCGAGGATCTCGTCAGGGAAATCATTTACAGAAAACGGGAGATATTCCAGAAACTACATTTGTACCTACTATATAAGAGTGCGCGCGGAAACCTCAAACAAAACATATATATATATATATATATATATATAATATATATATATATATATGCTATAAATTCTCTATGAAATAATTTGTGGGAATATATTTAAAAAAATCTCTATTCAAATATACGTTTGAAATACTATTTGCTTATTTGCTTAGCATTCGTAATTTGTTGGTAAAAAATGTTGCTAGTTAAAACAATAAATACCACCGCATTCATCAAATGGCTGGCCACGAAGTAAATCACGTCAATGAAGTTATCGCGAGCGCTACGACCACATATGTCTATACATGTAGGTACATTCTCTATGAAAAAACAGAGTTTTAAATAAATATATGCGCAATAAATATTATTGTAATTTTTAAAACTGGAATCCGTTTTTTATCAGATTGATATTAACATGAACACGGACGTATTATAAATAAAATAAAAGCTCATCAGGCCAAAATTTAATTTATATCCTGAATACACTATATTTATTATCTATGATATAAATTTTGTATTTGATAGATGGGCATACAATATATTCATCTTCATTTAGCTAAACTAGTAATTACTGAATATAGGTAGAGCCAATGACTGTTAACATTGCTTTAGTAAATTTGTTTTGTGTAAAGTAGATGATACCAGGCATATGTCAGGAGTAGAATATAATATTTGATACCCTTCTGGGGAACTGGAAACAAAACTAACCAAAACAGACTCCAACGACAGCAAAACAAAATATTAAAAATGGTCTATGATCTGAAATACCGGACACCAACTGAAACTGTATACCGTACACAACAATTAAACATCGAAAGCATTACAAAAATCGAAACACATAAAATCATTCACAAACTAGCAATTGGCGAAATACAAGACGAAGACATAAAATTAGACAAAATACACGAAAAACACAAACATAACACCAGAATGGCTCAAAACTATTACATAACACACGCCAAAACAAAAACAGGACAATCCCGACTAATTTGCAACGGACTAAAACTGTACAATGACCTGCCACAACAGACCAAACAACTGACCACTGACAAATTCAAAACAGATGTGACAAAAATATTAAAACTCGGCCAAGTATAAAAAATGCCTTTGTATCTAAATTATATTAATATATTTTCTTATATTGAATCATGTAAAAATGTTACCCATAAACCTCTTAGGTTTCCATTACTTTTTAAATAAAAAATAAATAAAAAATCTAGAAAATACATAAATATAAACGAAATTCAGATAATGAAAATATATGTGTCTTAAAATTTTCATCATGTCCATCAAAAATAATGTAATAAAAGCTTAGGTTTGCTTGTCAAGCGACGTTGTATAGCGAAATCTTTTACGGTGTACGTTACATTTTATTGTCACTGGTTTTCTGTGCAATATTTCTACATTTCCGAGAAATGAAGCGCTTTTTTATTTTCAAAATTCTTGTGACAGTTGACATTTTTCGGATTTAAATATTTAAAAAAGAATGTGTTTTGTAAATTTTTTCTTGTTGTGCTTTTTTGCTTGTGTTATTGCTATGTATTTGCTTTCTACTTTGTATTATTATTTTTTGTATTGTGCTATTTCTATGCGCCTACTTTCTTTCTATTTTATATTATTATTATTTTTTGTTTGAAATAGGTGTTAATTAATTTAATGTACCCTTACATATATGGTTTCTTATACACTGCGATCGATTTCTATAATGAAATCCACAATTCCATAAAAGAATTAAATAGTGTAGAACTATTCAATAATTAGCTGAAAGGACTCGTGTTGGGAGGAGATAACTGTTTAACAAATCAATGTGCTGGTGTTTAATATGTGTACCCACTTATTTTACTTTATTTCCTGTCCCCATATACCAGCATACAATTGCTGTTTGGGGACATGCTATATAATTTTTAATTTTAATTAATACAATTAATTAATTAATGTAGTGTGATCATATAAGAGTATGTAAATAAAATAAATATTATTATTAAAAAAAAAAAATTACGCTCGCTTTGCTTAATTGAAAGCATAAACCATTGTATATGCATTTTTAATTTTTAAAACGAGGGTACATTGTATATACATTTAAAAATTTTTAAAACGAAATGTATCATGAAGTGCAAATAGGATTATTATTTTATGATGCCTGAATGCGGGCAATGTGTTTCATATCAAGTTTCTTTCTCGGTCGACGTGATCTCGAGAGCGTTGTAGACCGTTGACCCTACACTGCACCACGGATTGCTCGTCTCCGTGCTTCGCAAACCTGTGAATCGCAGTGCTCATTTTTCAGACATTATCCGTTTCTCTTGTTGGAGATCCAAGAATATCCCCATACAAAATAATAATAATAATTTCGAATATCCGTATTTTTGTCCGTATATCGTATATCAAACTCCATAACTTTGTCTAATAGGCGATCTTATTCCGCTCACAAAATTAAAAAGCAACCCTCGTAGCCCAGTGGGCATAACACTGGCTTCTCACACCGAGGGTTCCGGGTTCGATTCCCGGTGTACAATACATCTTATTTACTCAAGCTTGGGTGTTTTGTGTTCAGTAATTGGGCATCTTGGTCTGATGAAGCGTTTAAAATAGAAAAGAAAAATAAATTTATACCAATACTATATCGCATATGTCATTGGAATTAATCTTTAATCAAAATATATCAGACGAGGATGGAAGAATGTCCGCCACTAACCCTACTAGATGACAAAAATAAACATGAGTTTGATGATTGAAAAAATATAATTCTCTACTTAACATGTCACAATGTGTGTGTTTTACAAAGTTTAATTTAGTTTAAATTAAAATGGTTATGTCGCACCACAAAATAACTGCCATATCAATGAATGAAAATGACAATGTTTGCTACGATATTTAAAAATAATGTTATTCCTATTGAAAAATCCATTTTAAATTATCGTTCGAGGGCGTAGTCACAACGTGCGAATTACACAATCATCGCCAATCAACGCCAATTACTGTTTCCCGTGTGTTTGGAAGATGGTCGAAACCATGGACGAAGAGTGTCCAGAGTCCTGTATGCATTGTCCTAGTGCTGCGACTTTCTCCTCTTCCATAGCCGTTAGAAGAGCCTGGTCATCAAAATCCTTTCTTGATGGTGATTATGGTTTTCGATGCACATTTTAATCTCTTATCTCTATTCTCTAATAATGAATTATGACAAATGTCAATTAAACGTCAAATAAAAAAAAAGATCGCTGCGAAATAAAACGGATTATTATTCATCACTCCGCTAAACATAGTTTTATTCCACCCACTTTGAACTTCGTCATGAATAATCTCTACAAAATTAACACTTTTTTCATCAATAATAAAGGTACCTATATTTAAATACATTTACGTTACCTCAATTCACACATAAAAAAGTCAGATAGATAATTTTATATTTCGTCTGAATTTGTGTTTACCTAGTTAAAAAATGAAGCATTTAAATGAGTAAGAGCATTTCTAATTATTATTATGCATTAACCGTCAGAAATGATAGTACTTTTACATGTCAGTTCTTAGGAATAAGTATTAATTTATTTATATAAAATAAAGAAAAAAGAAAATAAAAAAATACAATAAAGAAGAAAAAAAAATTACTATAAAGAAGTTACTACGTTACACGCAGTTACGACGGACGGACGGACAGACAGACATACGGACGGACGGAATGACAGACAACGAAATTATTATAATTGGGATAATAAACACCCAGATCTGTAATTAAAGCCCTGAATTGTGTGCCGGAATTGAAAACCAATGTGACAAAATCGGGAAAATCTAAAAACAGATATGGTCCGATTATCTGTAATAATTTAGATGGAAGTGATGACCTAAACCGTCATTGTTAGTGTGATTGTTATTCGATTGTAACGACTATTGGCAACTAAAATTATACCATTGGAGGATCCATTTTTAGTTTATTGGTGATGATTGCTCGTCGAATTACGAATAAACAGTTAGGAATTATTGTTGCGATTGAACACAATCACAATCCCGCTTCAAATTATGGTTTAGCTTATTTTTAATAGTAACACTTTGATTTTTTATACTTATTTCAATTACATGAAGTGTGCACTATAATTATTCAATAAAAGCTGCGAAATCTATGTAAATCACCTCCAGTGTCCATGTGAGAAATTTGTGAACATAAACTGATCAAAAAAGAAGAAATAATTGAAATAATTTTCAGACGTGTATTCTAGTGTATATGTAAGTAATTTATATGAATGTAATATATACATAAAAATAATATTGCTCCACACTTTTATAAAAAATATTGAAGTATTTCTTTTTATCTACCTACGTTTTGAAAAATCGATTTACAGGGTGGGCCATATACATTTTTGTAATTTTAAATGTGGTATAAAAAAACAGTAGGTTATCTGAATGTTTATTTCACTGAAAGAGCATAATTGAAAAAATCTTGTGTTTATAATGTCGTCTAAATGTCCAGCATCATGCTGCTGGCATTCCTTGAATCTGACATCTAGGTAAAACCTTAGAAATAAAGATCAAAAATGCCCTTTGTAACATAGCTCAGTCACACGAACCTTTGCGCAATTTATTTATTTATTTTAATTATTTATCAACGCCCCACAGGGCTTTTACAAACAAATAGGTAAAGTGTATATTTATAGAATGGATAGTTAAAAGAAAATATAATAACATATAAATATAATAATGACAAAGTGGAAAGAAAATACTTAAAATACAGATACAATTATATATAGATAAATAATAAATAACAAAGCAGAAGTATATGGAAAAGATAATATAATAGAAATTCAAAAAATTAATAATAATATAGAGTGAAAAGCAATAGCAAAAGTGAAATGCACAAGCATTGAAAGTCATAATATAATAAAATTTTTACATAACAGTAAGTTCTCTTACTCAATTAATCACACCTTTTATAATATGTTTGAATATTATAAAGTTGTTGGAAAAGACGTCTAGTTACTTGTATCTGTTTGCTAGTCTAGGAAGCCTTTACAGTGGGGAATTAAAGACGTAGTTGGTAGCTGCAGTTTCCACGGCAAAACCTGCATGACTTCTAGTTACGCGAGTGCATGCAAATACGTTCTAGTATTTGAGAACAGTCGATAGTACCATTTATTAATTTGTGTAAAAAGAGAAAGTTCGTTACTATTATTCTAGTCTCTAGTTTATCAAAAAAGCTCAAAGATCTAAGAATGTTGTAATGTTACTTGACAATCTTACTTGACGGTATGTTAAGCTTATAATAATTGATAAATCTAAGAAACTTATTTTGGACTTTCTCTATATTTCTCATGTGAACTGTATAATGAGAGCTCCATACAACTGTATTAAATTCGAGTATTGGTCGAATCAGGGTCTTAAATAATACTACGAAAGTTTTAATTTTCTTGAAATATTTGCTTAGTTTAAGCAAGAAACCTAAAGTTCTCAATCCTCTATCAACTCTATCAGCCCCTTGGGCGTAAATAAATAAACATTATTTTTTAGCAGGCATCAAGACTGCACAACTTATTAACTTGATTAATAATTCAGTTATATCGTTAGACGAGGATAGGTTTCTATGTTTAAATAAATTTTTACTTTATTTACACGTTACGTATTTACGTAGTTACACCATTTATTTAAATAAATTTAATAAATTTAATAAATTTAAATAAATTAAATAAATTTAAATAAATGGTGTAACTACGACTACCGGTTTCGAGATCACTGTATCCAGGATATTAAAATTATTAATTATGTTTAATCACAAACTTGACGCTAGAAACATCAAAAACACTTTATTTTTAGCAGGTATTAAGACTGCATGACTTAATAACTTAGTTAATAATTCAGTTATTGTTATTGTCACGTGTCGTGGCAGCGAAAGGAATTAATGAAAGCGCTGGAATTTAATAATGGATTTATTAATTATTGATTAACTAATTGTTTGATGTACAAAGTCACTAAACACTATTAAATTTAAAGCTGTTCTTTAAATTAAACTGTTTCGTAATATAACACTCGTAAATAGACAAGCGATAATAAATCGCTTGAACAGTTTATTCAATATTCATTAGAACATTGTATTCAATTTCCGCACGTATTATTCGCTTCGGTTTATTTTGCCATGTAAGAACTTTTCCGAAGAAGATTATTTTCTGCCGAATAATCGCTCAGTTGACCACCCTGACCTCCGCAGTTCGCGGCTGCCTTCGCTTCTGCTTCGCTGTCAAGCGCGCTCAAACAACAACTACTTTACTCCTGTGCGCGTCTTATTTATATGTGCCCAATGCTGGTATCGAACCTTCTGGGCATTTCCAGTGTTTAGGAGATGATTCTCGTGGCTTCTAGATTCTTGTAGAATGTTTCAGATGCTTCCAGAAAGCCGTAGAACATTGTAGACCGTTCACGATTCTTCGAAAGGTTTCTAAACAAATATAAAATTATAGTTTTTATTTTTCAGCAGGTATCAAGTCTGTACAACATAATAAATACATTATAATAAGTTATGTCTTTAGGTTTTGTAAGTTTTTCAAACAAAGATAAAACTTTGGATTTTATTTTTCAGCAGGTATCGAGACTGCATGACTTAATAACTCAGTTAATATTTTGGTTATGTCTTTAGGTTATGAAAGGTTTCCAAGCATAGATAAAATTACTTTATTTTTCAGCAGGTATCAAGACTGCATAACTTAATAACTCTCGGCTCTTTTTCCATTTTGCGCGCATAGCAGGGAAAGTATGTTTTCCCGCCTTTATCCACAGATAAACGTAATTCAAACGGCGTGAAGTAAAGCCTCCATCAGCGTTACGCCGGCTATAATGCCGCGGAGCACATTGCGCGGGAAATTCAAATAACAGACTGGAGTGTAGGGGTGTAGCTACCCCTTTAGCGCTGTTTATTCATTCCCGGAAAATGCGGCGTCAAGCCAAAACTTTACAAACATAACGTGAAGCGTTTATTTTAATGTACCGTGAAAATATAAATTTTATTAATAATTTTTTATTTATTCAAATTTCAGCCGGTCTTGCAATAAAGTAGTTAAATTAAACTAATAAACTGACAGGTATACACAAAACGCTTCAACCAGAAGCGGGAAAAAATGTAATAAAGTTCATTTATTGCGTGATATGATGTTTCCCATGATGACTCCTATTTTTATAAAATTTAACTTTCTAAATAAAAAAACTTATTGACTTTAGGCTAACCAGGGATGCTAGGTAGTTAGGGCAAGCTAAAACAATTATTGTGCGTGGTATTTATAATCACAACATTCTCATTCATTTATGGCACATTAGTTACTTAGGCTTTGGAAAGATAATAATTCACTTCACAATATCATTAATTTTTCATCAAGTTAGCAAAAAATCATCTTGCCCCTGAAAACAGGGGAAGATGGGGCTAATTTTTTTTTTCACAAAAAATCTCGGATCGAGGGATGTTAAGCCAAAATGTCATTCTTCCATATGATTTAATGTGCTGCTATCTATTCTTCTTCCTTTCATTGAATATCGTATTGAAGGACAAAATAGCATACCGATCGTTGTTTATCCTTGTTTTTTTTTTTAACATATATCACTATAATGTTGCCTGTGGAACACCATGCTCATCAAAAGCTTTCTAGTACCCTGATTTTTTGGTTTTCATTTTTTTCTACAGCCTTTTAAATGTTTAAGCATCAGTAATACAAACTTTTTCAAGTTTTAAGGGGTAATGTGACCTCGTCACGGTCCGTGTAATTTACTGTCTTGCCCCAACTTCAATTTCTGTACAAAACAAAATTTAAAAAAATTGCAAGAGCGTGTACTCAAATACACGCGGTAGAAATTATACTTGATTGTGATAACAGATATTTACATATTGTTAAAAATTACATAATATACTAATATAATAGTACTATGTCTAAAGAGATGATAAATATAATTGATAACACTTAAATGTAGGTGGTTCAATTATTAATTTTTATTTTTGAAGTGGTACAAATATACCTATTGGTTTCTGATAACTAAACAAAAGATAAATTCGAATTGACGTCTCGTGGCGATTCAAAAACATATGATGCGACGATTCAAAAGACATGCGCATTTTCAAAAAGTCAAGGTGTCTACCCAATTTCATTTGTTTTCGTATTCAAATGTTACGAAACCAAAAGTTTGTCAGACGCATTAAATATCGAATGAATGAATGTGTTTTTCGTTTTGAAAATGAATATCTGTCAATAATGTCATTTTTGTGAAAACAATGACAATAATATATACACCTAAAATCGTAATCCAGTAAACAGTTCTCATTTTCAATTCGATAACCAACCATTCGTCAGATTTTGAATTAAGCATCTTTATGATTGGTACTCGATTCAAGATGGTTGACAATACATTATTCATATTATTATTGGAACACTAATTTCAAGTAAATAAATTTTTGACAGTTTAATAAATGCCCGCCCTTTTTATGGTCTCGCATTTTCGCAACACGCATTTCCCCTACAATGCAATTCCGTTACAATATTTTTTTTACCCTGATTGCGCCAAAAGAAGATAATTTCAAAAATATTTTAACCTTAAAATAATTTTACATGTAGTCAATATGACATAAAATGAATACATAAAGTAGCACCAATCGGACTCTTTTACTTACCATTTTGTAGCAATTTGTTTGACCACCAAATGTTTTGGATGGACTTGACGCGTGAACAATTTTTCGTATTTTTAATAACTTACTTTCGCCCCCGCACTTAAGGTCACCTGAAAACGGCTACCTATTGCAATAACCTCTAGTATCTTATATGTATGCGTTACCCTGTTTTGCTTCGCATCCCCGTCGTGCCCCTAGTTCCCCTAAGTTGAACAAAATCGTGAGCTTACTGGATATTGATTTAATTTTTTTATTTGTTACTTTTACATTAAGTGGTACAGTAAAACATTTGATTAATCAAAGTATAAATTATAAATATTCATTATTGTAAGAATCACAAATAAAATTGAATGTAAATCATTGATTTAATGCAAATCAATGTATATATATATAATATAATATATATATATATATATATATATATATATATATATATATAAAGAAACCCGTGTTTCCCTACCCGCCAAGTTTTCTCCACAACCAGCCACAACCACCCACCGGTGGTTATGGTGGTGGATAGCACTTGGTGTCACATCGAAAATATGCGAGTTTGGTGGGGGTGGGTGACGAAAATATGCTTTCTCGCACATTGCTTTGTTGTGGGAAGGCCGCAAATGCATCAGATTGTTTCAAAATAGGCACGCCGACTGTGTCGGTGAGTTTAGAAGGTTCCGGAAAAATCTAATCTAGAAAGTTCTGTAAGGAGAAGGTTCTATAAAATTTCCGAAAGTTCTATAAGGTTCTAAACTGAGTGGCGGAATGTATCGGTGTGTCTAGAAGGTTTCTGTACATTCGATAAATTTCTTGGAAGTCCTGGAAGGAGAATGTTCTAGAAGGTTCGCGAAAGTTCTATGACGAACCAAACAGTGTACTAAAAATCTACGCGTGCGAAGCCGCGCGGGCTTAGCTAGTGAATGTATGTTTAGTAAAAAATAGTAGTAGCTCTGAAATTCTATTTTTATTTAACGATGATATTGGGGTACAATTAAAGTAAATAAATACAATGAAAGGGGCCTTTCTATTTAGTAATACGCAATTATTATATTGAACAAAAATAATTGAGGAAAATTATACCGTAGGCATTATATAGTAATTTGAGGAGAGACGGACCAGTGGAAGAGAAGAACTGAAGCCATAATTTCAAAACTAACCGCAAAAGCTCGAAATGTGTACAATTCCGGCAACTGCTGTCATCACGCATGTCTCTGGATGTAAAATTTTACTCATAATTTTATTGGTTGAACGATATTTATGTGTATATTTTCTCTATAAACATGATCCGATAGGTGCAAAGAACACACCTTACCAAATGTTTATTTTATTCTATCGCCCGTTCTATCTACCCTTGAGTAAAAGGAGGCTTGGACCGGTGCGGTGTTTTGAAAGATAAATTAATCGTTTAGATAATTATTCATATGCAGGTATTTTGTGAGTTAAAAGCACGGTGTAAGACAGTTACAATGAAAATAAGGCATTTACAGCAATGAATAATATTTTTTAGGGTGTATACATTTGAGCAAACAAAAAAATTGTTTAGTTCGTATTTCTCAGCCTTTGATTTTTAACTTCTTCTTCAAATGTAGCAAATTTATTATGTGGTAACATAATTATAATTAATATAAATTAACTTTGTTTAAACCACTTATTTATTGAAAAAAATGAACATGTTTCAAAGCCAATGGCTCTTCATCAGGAAAAAAAATTTTTTTTTTTTCCTGATGAAGAAGCCATTGGCTTTGAAACATGTTCATTTTTTTCAATAAATAAGTGGTTTAAACAAAGTTAATTTATATTAATTTTGATTTTTAAGTTGAAAGCTGCATTGAATGGCTAAAAGACAATATCTCACCTTCAAGGCACCTAGAAAAATATTAGTTGAACTGAACTGAACCATGTCCTCGGGAAAAACGGACCAATGCAACTTTTTATAAAATACTTTGTATTTGATTTTGGTAATTTTGTTATATTTTTATGTTTAGAAGTCAGAAAATGAATACAGTTTTTATATTTTAAAAAATACACTATTATTTTATTTATTATAGGAGCTATGTTACGTTCATTTGAAAAAAAGTGGTCCATCTCTCCTCGAATTATATTATATACAACTAGCAGTTAAGGGGCCATTGATGTATACCATCAGCTGTCGGTATGGTAAATGCCAATGGTCGGCGGAACTGGCGGCTATTGCTGCTGCTAACTGCGCGCGTCTACCTGCTGCAAGACCATGCTGTCAGCTATGGTAGCTACTGCGCGGACATTGGTGTCTAATAGGTCTTATCTAAATATAATAATTTCGTTGTCAGTCGGTTCCTAACTTACTGGAATTACAACTTAAGATAATCAGAGTATGACAGGCAACCAGCGCACGGGCTATTTTACACGCAAGAGTCGTTATTAATTATTATGTTCTTTGATTTTTCACTTTAGATATAATTGAGACAAAAGTATTTGTAACCGATTAATAAGCCAGAGCTGAGTTTTAAAATTAATATTTTCGTCAAATGCTTCTAAAACACATAAACTTGCTTTCAAATTTATTGTCAATTGTCAAATTAACACTCTTTGCCAGACAACCGTATTAAAAAACATTCAAAGTGGCGCTTTTTCTTCTAATCTGGAACAAACTTTTTTCGTATTTCCCAAAACAAAACATCGCATTTTAAAAATAATATTCTAGCACTAAATTTAAAGAAAGATCTGTCAAACACAATTTCATTGTAAACCAATAATGCTATGTCGCACAAAGTCGCTATACTAATTATGCATTTTCAATTGCTGCTTAAATATGTAACTGATTTGGAGACAACATTTCTATAATGACATATTTGTTAAACATCGACATTTCAAGCGTTTGACACATACGACACATACTGCTATCTTTACTCTGTGTATACCGCGCATGCGCAATGATCCACCGGATTGGCCACCACCAAAATAAAAAATGGCCAAATTTACATATTATTCTAAAACACGTATATGTTTATTGTAAACTAAAAGTAAACGTGTATAAATATTAAATATGTACATTCTTTTTATAAATGCACAGTAGATTATATTTAATGTTTATAATATTTCTACACATTAAATATTATCTACACATTAAATATTTTAAAACAATCCATAATTCTCGCTACTTTATACGATTTCGCCATTTGTTTTTTTTTGTGCTGGCAATGGAAACACACGCAATACTTTTTAGCGCATTCATATTATAAGATTTTGGGAGGCCATCATAAAAATTGTGAAATGGTGAACGACACCGCGTACCTTAGAAGGAGGAGGCTGGAGAGAGAAGCTGTCGCAGAAAATATTTGTATAGAGTCTTTCAATAAGGACCCTCGATTTTATAATGTAAATAAAACATGTTATGTGTGAGATATCCACTCAATTTTTTATAGTATTAAGTGTGAAATATAACGTCGTTCAAATGTCTACCTTGCTTGATAGCACATATTCGGGATGTCCAATTTTCAATGACTTTGCCGCATAAATCTGACTGAATTTTCTGAATGGCGTTTATTATGTTGACTTTAAGGGCATTAATTGTTTGCTGTTTATTTGCATGGACCTGCTATTTAAGATACCCTTAAAGTAAGAAGTCTAAAGGCGTTAAATCGCACGATCTCGGTGGCTAGTTCACGTCACCAACGCGCGAGATAAAGACGCCCTCAAATCGCTCGTGCAGAATTCGGGTCACCATCCGGCTGCTTCAGAGCCCAACCAGTAAGTACACGGCGTTGTCTGTTGTCTGTAATCGTTAACCTTATGTTCCTGGGTTAATTGGATTTTATACGAGTGCAGACCCAAATCCCTATGCAAAATTCACCAAGTCGGAGTCACAGAAAGGCCAAGTTCTTGTGAACGACGAGAAATTGATCGAGTTCTCCCGTACACTCTTACGCACAGCATGTGCGATGTTTTCAGCAGATCTTGTGTTTCGGTGACGTAATGATGTTGGTTTATTATTTATCCAATCGGTTGACTCGAATTTGGCTACCAAACGTTGAATAGTCGACTCGGAAGGACGGTTGTCACGTATCGCGCGAAATGTTTTTCGAATGGAGCGGTGACTTTGATAATAAAATTTGATGATTTGCACACATTGTTCAACGCTATAACTACCATGGTATTCTGCCAATACTTCTGATCTCAACAATTTACAATAAATTTCACAAATATCACTTTAACAACATGGCTGCTACAACCTAACAAATTTCGAGCGTCCATATTGAAAGACCCATATAAAGGCATTCTTTACGAAGACGCAGGTACTTACACCGCTAACGCAACTCTTGACACTTTTCGGAAATGGAGATTTTAGATCTCACAGCATGTCTATATAGTCCGGACCTTTTTTATTATTAATTTACATACACAGTCAATACACATTTCTTGATAATCATGTGTTTTGACCCCTAAATAAAGTATTGAGTAGAATAATATTAAGAATGTTTAGAAAGTCAAAGAAGCGGCTGCGGCGTTTTCCTGGCTAAATACACCAACAAAAAATGAGTCTCTCTTTGAAAACAGAAAATTTTGGATATTTTTATTCGCTGGTGCCAAAATAGAATGCCGCATGCACATAACTATTATTGTCGGTAATTTGTATCGCTTTTGGTCAAAAACTTGGCTTCCTTTGAAAACGGAAAATGTCGGATTTTTTATACGCAGGTAACCACCATACCATGCTAGACAAACATACCAAAAACTTACTTACTTAAACTACCTTCGAATTTTTTCGCATCTGGTCAGAAGCTTCAAATATATGATATTCAAGCATATGAAACACCTTGGATTTCTCTGAAAACGTAGAAATGTAGTTTTTAAAAATTAGAAATTAAAGTAAGAAAAGTAGAATTTAAAAAAAAAATATATAAGATTGGACCACAACCTCAGCATACTTTTTTCCTTATTTTTTTAAGACAATTTATTATTTTATATTTTAAATGGCTGAGTTTTACAGTTTTTTTTTCATCAGTTTTTCAAAATTTTTCAAAATTTCATCAGTTAACAGGGGCCAATGAAATTAATGTGTCTTTGTCCAAAAAAATTTTTACGTTACGTACAACACAATTAATTTTTCCTTCTTGCCCTGTGATACGTGTTTTTTGGGTTCTATTGTGTAATAGGACACAATGTGATATCCTTGTGAAATTTTAAAAGTAAATTTTGTTGGTACAATTATCTCAGAAATTTTAAACAAATCATCTAAAGGAAGATTATAAAAAATCGTCAGAATACATTTATTTGCCTTCTTAGTTCTATTTCTAGTAATTCATTAGTTTATTCAACCCCAGTGAATGAATGTTATAGTTTAGTGTCTAAAAAATCACGACTAAAACGGAAACTTCAGAGTTCTCTTCACAAACTTTAAACTTTTCACTCCTCGCACTCCTGTAGTGCCAATGCGGCGATGCCAATGAATTGTTGATTCACGGATTGTTTGAAAGTTGCCTTTAGAAATTTCAACGACAATACTGTCAACAGCTTAGTTGATAATATATTTATAATTAATAAAAATAAACTTAGTTTTCACCACTTATATATTAAAATATCAACATATTTTAAAGCCAATGGTCGCTTCGTCAGGATACAATATACACTAACAAATTAAAAATAAATCGAAGTATAGACAATAAAAATGTGAAGAATAAGATATGGGGAATAAATAAATGATTTAAGAACTAATATGAAAAAAAATTTATATATTTGTAAAAAGGACCTTGTTTATATAGTATTCAATTTACTATTAAAACTATTTTTTCGAAAATGTCTAATACGTTAAACTATAATTCTGTATTATTTGTATGTAACATTTGTAAACCCTTATATATATAATATCAAAAGAATGATAATTGCTACTTAAATACCATAAGTGTTTAATTAAAATCAAAATAATTACAGGTTTTTCATATATAAAAATAATTATAATCATTACAAATATATATATATAGATATATATATATATATATATATTTATATCTAAATACCCAATTTTTTAATATTTTTATATTCCTTTTAAATTTAGTATTAGTATAGAAAACTGGTTGGATAGAATTGAGGATTTTTTTAAGTGTTGTATTTGAAAATTGATTATTTATTAATACGATTTTTCTCCAATGCTTTTCAATATCAAATATTGGAGGCTAAATCTATGTCCGCCCTCTACCTCAGCGGGTAAAGATCGTCCTCCTGATGACTTTGAATACGAATTCAACAAAACGTCGAGAATCGTTTCTTGGAAAAACATACGGTTCGAATAAAATATCCGCAACCAGTTACAGTTAAATATATCTATGTGGTGAGTATAGAGATATTATCTATGTGGTAAAAAAAGTATATTTTGATTGATAATATTAATAATGTCACCACAAAATCATTTTGCTCCTTTTGAAGAAGATAAGTTATTTATTATAAAGTTTTCTATAAATATTTTTTGTATTGTAACTTAACACAGGAACAAGTAATAATTCACAAAAAGTTTGAGTTTTATGTATTTATTTTATTATGTTAAGTATATCAATTTCGTAATACATTTAATGCACCTGTAAGACATTTTCAGAAATAAACGATGAGCAGCAATAGCGTTTTTTTTTAAATCTCTAATATATAAAATTGTGACCAAGTTTTTACAGGTATCGCGGTTGAAATGTGATTCCACAAACTATGCTAATTTATTAATTAAATAATTTATGTGTTTCATGGGTCGTTTTTGTTCACGCTCACGATATTAATTATAACGCGTAATAATCAATCAGTGGATTGTGACAGAATTCATATCTGTACTGATGGTTTGTTAATACAAACATATTGTTAATTAATTTTTATATTGTGAATCTATTTTTGATTATTGATATATTTAACAATGGGAAAACAGAACGTTGTTTGTACCTTGAAAAACAAATTAAATGTGTCATTCCCCGGACATTTCTTTCTTTTTCTGCCTGGGTAAAAGTTTGTTTACATCCTTATGTAAAAATAAAAAGTTATTGAAAACGATGGCGACTTATTCATAAGGCTTGCAGAATTTTTTTTTCGAAGTATTGTTACTTCATGTTTATATTGTCAAATAATTTTTACTAGTTACTAATCACTTTTAACTTCATGTAATTATTAATCTTGCAGCATCAGAAATTTGATCGGTTTATAAAAGAGACAATGATAAAATTGATGGTAACGACTTGTGCTGCTGGATTTTGTTGTTTCCCATGGACAGTTCAGCACATTATAATATTATATTCAAAATCTATTGAAACTTTATTCAATGTATACTAATTTAAATTGTACCTTAAACTAAACCAAAAACTAATCCGCAAAGTCGAGGATTTTGAATTGTTTCTTTAAAGTATGTATGATTGTAGAAAAAAATATTATAATATATATATATATATATTATATAATATATATATTATTAATTAAATAAAAAAAAAAAAATAAGACTCATATTGAAAGATTCCTGGTGAATAGAGTGGCGAATGTTGAAGTCTTGCGGCGTATGAAAAAAGACCGAGAAGCGCTGCGGACCATCGAGATAAAAAAGCTTGAGTATCTCGGACATACTATGAGATCAAAAGTAGTTTAAACTCATTGTCCAGGTGAAAATAAGTGGTAAAAGAAGAATCTCGTGTAATTGTAGTGAATTTAGTGAACTTGAAGGACTGGTACAAGAATAACTCGACTGGGTTGTTCCACGCGGCGCGGTGAACAGAAAAAGTCGTAATCGCCAATACGATCGCCGATCTCCGATAAGCGATGGCATTAAAAGAAGAAAATATGTTTAAATATATAATTTCAATCTATTAAAAAGTTTTTTTATTTTGCACAAATTGAGCGTAAGTTTTTTTATATAATATAATAAATGCTGTAGTCGGTTCTGGGCCGAACGAGCATCACATCCACATTTGTAATTGAAGTAAGCCGGCAACTAAATCAGACACCTGACTGAATGTTTTTTTTGTAATTGACTGTGAGGTAGTGATTGTAGCTGAATTGCAGCCGCGACGTCGCGTCAGTTACATCGATCGACTCTGTTCTTGCTTTCTGAACAAGTTCGTAAATTGGATAAATATTTGAATTTGTTTCCTTCAAATATTATCTCAGTATATTTTACTGGTGTGTGCTAAATTTGGTATTGATCATTAGCGCCAAAGCTGCTTCTGAAGAATACCTCAGTTTTAGTACATCAAAAACTCTTCCACCAGTGACTCTATAAGGAGATGCAGTTGCTACCTCTTTCACTATATTGCCTGCATCTCTTTTCCCAGATGTTATCAGACTAACTTCAGTGGCGAAGCTCAATTCTTATTAAATTTTCGTAGAAACTAGATCTCTGATTTTTCCCTTTTGAACTTTCAAATAAGTTTTTCGAAGAATTCCTAGGCCTACCCGATCTTGTACGATCTCGCGATACCACTGAGCTTGAGGAGGATAGCGTGTTGAGAAATTTAAAAAGAAATAATACTGTCTTCCAACCATGACTCATGTTCAGCCAAGAGTTTCGATAATTTTATTTGGCTTTTTTCCAACTTTGCAGCTATTTTAGCACTTATATTTTGACTATATATGACTGCTGGCGTATATTTTCAGTTGAGATCTTTCGTAATGCTTATTTTTTCATTAAAGGTACCTCTTCAGAAAGTTAAAAAAGATTATCTGTGTGCACAAACACGTGCAGCTATATTTGATACAATTTTAAAGAACAAGAACCAAAGCAGTTAACAAAATTAATTTCTCATTGAGAACATACGAATACTTGTTTATAAAATCAAAACAAAGTTATACTTCTTCAAGTTAATGGCTTTATAACTGGTAAAATATACTTTATATGTCATAAAATACAATTTACCTTGTAAATTAGTAAGAGACGTGAAGATAAAATATCTATGTATATTCGTAATTTTGTGTCAAAATAAACTCACTTTACACATGATAACAATCACTAAAATTAACGAACTAAATTGCTATCAGAATGACGGCCTACGCAATTGCCAGGTTGCCATATGTAAACCGATTTTGCTTCATATCAGGTAATAATTAAAATATAATGCCCTATAATTGGTTTCTGTGTACACATTACATGTTTTTATTTGTTTGCTTTTTAGTTTCTAATTAGTTCCGCTAGATTATGAATATATTACAGCGTGCGTGTCTACTTCAATCCTTTGATAAATCCAATTTTTTAATATCCTACCGCAGCAAGCTCTTTCTAATTATTCTCCTAATTTTATCACTCTTAAGATAGCTTTACCCTTTTGTCTGAATGGAATCTTATAATCGATATTTCATCCGCTTCCCAGACGTATTCTTGATGAGAATAAATGAATAAAAATTACTTATTAATCCATTAATCCATCATAATTAATTAATCAAACTATGGAAAATTAGTTAATAAGCTCACAAAAAATGGCACTAGCTTCCTACCAAAGTGATTTTATACGCTGGGTAATATTAAGACTAAAAAGAAGAACATTGTATTACGTGAAAAATATTTTTTTAAACCACGCTTATATGTAAATGTACCTACTTAAAAATAAATAATTAATTTTCAGTCAAAATTTTTTTGCCTCACTTTCCAATAGTGGATACTGTCCCTCCATCAACAACAGAATTCTGTAATATATTTCAATATCACCTTTTATTTGGAAAATAAAAAATAAAAAAATAAAACCATAAAAAATTTTATGGTCGACTTTTTACTTTTTTCCATCACAATACGCGTCAGTTTGATATATGAACTCGTGTATGTAATTTTTATCAATGTTGTATGTCTTGTGGTATGCATGGTTTATGGTGTGATTGGGCCCGGTGGTCTGTTGTAGGCTAATTTTTTTCAATAAAAGATTAAAAAAAGAAGAAGATAATAATTTATATTACAAAAGAGTAGTTATATTACATTCAAGGTAAAATAATCAATAAAATGATTATTTTACCTTGAATGTTGTCTGAATTACATATTACCTATTTTGCAAACTCAATTAATATATTCCCATATTTTATTATAACACGTACATCTTGATATGTAAAGATATTCTCTCCGAGAATCTGTTGGTAAACTGAAACGTACAACTAACTCTATTGAATTATCTGTTATGATTTGCTCCTTTCAGTTCCGTTTCTATCGCTTCCGTTTCCGGCAGATGAACGGACACATGTTTTATTACTAATTATTTGTTTCTTGCTGACAGTTGGAAAACCCACCAATGATAAGGAATTTTGGGTTAACGTATTTTGCCGTTACCTAAGTTTGTTACCGGAGTATTTTACTGTTTACTAACTAATTAATTAACCATCACGCGGTTTCACCGCAGGGGTAGGCAAAGAGGTCAAAATGCCAAATTCCTCTATCTTGGCACATTACTTTTGCTTCGACTACATTCATACATTTTGTCGTGCATGCTCTACGATTGTTGAGGCTTTTAACAGGACCATCCAGCAAACTTGTCGAATCTGATAATGCCAGGTCTTTCGCGGACGCTCTCTATTCCTGTTACCTTTAACACTTGCCCGATATATTTTCTTAACCATCCTTTCATCACTCATATATTCTACATGACCAAACTATGTCACACCCTTAATATATATTTATGTATGTTTTCGATTATCAGTCTCAGTAAATTTTTTTTTTTTAAACGTTCGGAAAACCTGCGAAGAGTGTTTGCGAGTTGTGTCGTATTTTCTAGTTGAATTTTTAATCTCTAATTTCGCCACAATTTTCAGATATAGTCAAAAATAGAAGATCAAAGAAGAAGAAATCAGGGATAAGTATACTCTCGAAGAGAAACCGTGGACTCTATGTTGATCTGCAGTATTTCAAGCAAATATCAATTACGAAATTATCAAAGAAGTATAACTTCTACCGCGCGTACATATGTATACGCTTCGCCATTTTTAATATTATGTATTTCTATTTCTTTATGTCATAGAATATAAATACACATTGCCATCATTGAGTATAATTTTTGGCATAAAAATTGTATTTCTTTTATGGTGTGCCAAAAAACGAATGAAAATTTTATATACCTACTTTTCTGCAAGAATCCTTCTATTAGATGTGTCCCGACATTTAAGTGAAGCTTTTGAATTTTTTTTGGTTAGAGATTTCTGGAATATTTTGCCGTGCGCTTACGATCTTTCTAGCTGACTTTTTGGATCTCATTATAGGGTCAATCATCAAGGCTGACGATAATACATAATCAGTCGGAAATACTGTCAGAGTTTAAATATTTTTCTATATTATTAGTAGGTACATGGTATATAAATTGAGTAATTAAAAGTTTGTACCTCGATATAGGTCGGCGTCAAAATAAACGTTTTTGTAAATATTGTTTTGAATATCGTAGTTGTTTAGTTTCCTTTAGAAACCGAAATAAAACTTTTTTCTGGTTTGTGTCTTCTGGGGTATTATGCCGTGTTTTTACGACCGAAATAGAAGTACTCAATGACCGTCATAATTCAATTTTTAAGAATTACACCAGGTCGTTCAGAAAAATATCAGATTTTTAAAAATATATTTTTGTGGTATTTTTGCATCCGTAAAACTTTTGCATTTTTACATTTTATATACATTTTGCCGCACCAGCAGAATGTAGAAATAGGGTATTGTGAATATATATGAGAGAGGTCGCTAAAAATACGGGTCCGATTCTAATTGGGTGTAGATTGATAAACATAAATTTATCACTCGGTGCCACTATAATTTCAATTTAAGCCACTTTGTTTTGCTTTAAATATAATAAAGCGCTTATTAATAAATTTTATTACGGCGGCACAAAATGTAATATCCAACACTTGAGCGAGAGGATCATCCGATCATCCTTTCCCAACCTGAAATAACAACTCCGTGATAACAAACTTAGTCTAGTCTAATAATAATGCTTGTGTTGGTAAGTACCTCTACACGTGTGGGTACACGTATTATAAAGAAGTCGTGGAAGAGGGGAGTAGTGCTAATTAATTTCTCACACAGGGGCGTCACTCTTTGCACTGGAAGCAGATTGCTTCGGCGGAAAAGTTAACCAATCTACCGCGAAATTCGAATAAACCTAAGCTTGATATAGCAAATGTTAATACTTTTCGCGATGGCATAGCTATACTATGCTGCAAGGTTTTAAACATAAAAATATATCTGGAGCACTTTAGAAAAGGAAAGTCATGTGTTCGGGCAAATCCTCTTATATTGTACTCGATTCTGGGCTCTCTACTAGGAAACTGGAACACGAAAATTATTTCAAGATATGTTAACAGTTTCTCCAGATAATCCGCCATATTAATGACCTTCGGTACAGTGCTCTTCCGCTGTTCTGCTTTCACTTTGGAAAACTCTTATAACTCGTAATAAAATAAAAGTGTAAAAAGTCCGGTTAAATTTAATAGTGTCCGTTAAAAGTACGACCTTTTGCATTTGATATTTGAGGGCAAGATGGAGGGAAATCAAGGTGTCGGCAGTAGCAGATCTAATGGTTCCGTAAGATACAAGACTGGACAGGGATAAGGACGGTAGAAGAGCTGTTTGGAGCCGTTAGAGACAGAGAGATCTACTCTCAAATGATAGTCAACATTGGGGGAATCTGACACGATACTCGGAGAAGAAAAAGAAGAAGAAATTTGTGTCACCTAATAGTTTTGAACTGTTCGCTTCGGTGACCATAAAATCTGTGTTTCGCGGCAATTTTTATGCACATACAGAAATACGCGTCGACAGATAATTACCTAAGAAATTGCGAGAACACCATAAGTATTGTATATATACATTCATCAAATTTGCCTGCAAAAACTGTATCATGCAATAGGAAATAATAATAATAATATTATTTTTTATTCATATCTTATTTTTTGTATTGTACTACATTTCGACTGCCTAACCTAGCTAGGGATTATGTGTTTGAAAGCAGTCGAATATTTACATAGCAAAAAGAGTTAAAAAATATAATTTAGTATACATTACAATCAATTTTTTAAATGAACAAATATATAATAAATTTAAATTTGATAAAATAATTAGTAGGTATATATTAAAATAGAATTTTTAAACGAACAAATATATACTAACTAACTAACTTACCATCACGCCGTTTCCCCGTGGGGGTAGGCAGAGAGGATAGACTCTTCTGTCCTGACATACAACTTTCGCTTCGTCTACATTATTACATCTTCGCATGCAAACTCGACGGTTGTTCAGGCTTCTAACAGGACCATCTTCCAGTATCTGGTTAATCTGGTCATGCCACGTTTTCCGTGGCCGCCCTCTCTTTCTGGCGTATAATAAATTTAAATTTGATAAAATAATTAGGAACAGAAATACTGAATTATCGGTAAAGTAAGGTAAAGCAAAAAGAGAAATCGAAATAAATTATTAATTACAAAATATATAATAAATTTTTTAAATAAGCAAAAAACATTGAGTTAAAATTACACAGAATTACACAGGAATTCATTTTAGGGTTTTCTCAGATAGTTCTCACCGATTTCAATGAGCCACCCATTTAATTGTTTTTTTAGAGCATGTGGTCTTTTTTTTAAAGTTATCCAGTATCAAATTATATATTTTTGGGCTTAGGTATGCATTGCATTTGTCCTAACTTCAAATTCTTTTTGTCATTTCTTAGCCATCCTTTGGTAGACTTTCTAGTTTGGTATTGGTGGTTTAATTGGACATAACTATTTATATTTTTATGAACATGTAAAATCACTTTGTGAATATAAATTTGTCTAGTACCCAAAACCCTTAATTCCCTATAGAGACATTCACTCGGATATCGAAATGGTTTTTTAATTATAACTCTCAGTAGGGCTTTTTGTGCTTTATCCACTGGTTTTAGACTAGCTTTATAAGTACCACCCCACTCTAATATTCCGAATCCTAAGATAGAATTACAAAGCGTATAGTATATTGTTTTAAGAGATGTATGTTAAATATGCTACGCACAGAAATGAAAATATGCATTAGCTTCCTGATTTTATTTGCTAAAAGTTCAGTGTGTTTATTCCACTTACGAATTGATAAAGGTTTTTCCGTAATATTTTCATCTGTTTTATTTCTATTTTTAATGTCTGACTGGCGTTTAACTACTTTGTTAACTACTTGTTTAGAGAATCCATTACATTGTAGCATATTTTTAAGGTACTTTATTTCTTCATCACGATGGTTGGAGTCAGATATTTTTATTGCTCTTGATACCAAGAAGGTTTTTGGCAGTAAGTATTTAAAATGTATTCACAGTTGTAAGACAAATATATTAAAGTTTTTGATTCGGATAACCAGTTATCCAAATAAGGTAATATTTCGTATAGTCAGGCTTTGATTAGTTCGGATTTATTATAGTGACAGTTTGAAAATTACAAAAAAAAAATTAATTGAGTAAAATAAAAAAAATGTGTATTCTTCTTTTTCTCCTTGGCTTCTTCCTAACTCACTGTCGTCATCGACTGTTGGGGTCAGCTCTCTTCGTCCTTAGGTTTCTGGACGAAATTTCTTGCTCCGCCCCACTTTACTTGTCCCTGGAATTCTGTAAGTTGGCCCTGACATGATGTCAGTCTCTGAATCATCGATAGGAAAATCACCCTCGCTGCCAGACAAAGTATTGAATTCATTACGCTTTGGTTTATTTGACTGCGTACTTTTATCCACCGATTCTTATGAGACGCATCTGCATCCGCTGTCATTGTTCACGAATCATGGGTCAGTTATTGGATTTAACTAATGATACTGGATATCCATTAGAGGTGATGCGATAAGAAAACGATATGTCAGGTCACCAACACTCACCAAATTTGTGAGCAGCTGCTAACATGCGGCGGCAGAGGCTCACTGCCGTTTACTTTGGCCGCACTTTTGGAGTCTGCCAAGCGATTGGTCATCATCAACTTCAGTCTCAAGTCCGTTGCCCTTCGATCGCCATGTGCAGTATGAAAGCATGGTAGGAGAATCTGTGTCAGTCCAGGCCCTAGGACCGAAGTATTGCGGTATAACCCGACCAACTTAAACATTCAATAACAACAACCAAATTAAAAAAATGAGTACTACGGGGAAAAGTGCATCTCAGTCAATTTTTAAATAAAATAATAGTTTAATATGTACCTTGTATGCCAATAAAAATGATTTATCACCTCCATATAAAAAAATCATCCAAATTCACCTTAATTTGATTCAACACCTTCCCAGTCAATCACACGCAAAAGATATTCGAATGATTCCATTATCTCCCCTATCTACCTATATCTCAATCTCCCCTATTCCTTTATCCTAGCTAGACCATCTTCTGAAGAGAAAATAAGGATGGATCACCAACTGGACCGTAAAGTGGCCGCTAGAGGAGGAATGGATGGAGAGGAGGTGCCTCATTAGTCGCTCGAGGGACCTCGAAGGGTAACAATAATTCCAACGAAGAGAACGTTGGAACTTAAGTGCACTCTTTGAGAATGTTGTCAAATTTGTTACGAACGTGGCTGGTAATGCACTTTTTGGATTAATTTATCGTTGATTTTACCATCGCTTTACCATACCCTGAAAAGTTGTAAAAAAGTATGCGAGCACACTTGAGGAATTGGGAAACATTTATAAAAGTAATAATGTTGCACGAACATTATTGATTTAGTGAATTTAATTAAAAAAAATTTTTAAACCACATTGATGGAGTACACACTATCAAGATTATATAAAAGTTTCTACATCGCGAAACCGGACACATAGGATAGTTTTATTTTCTGAGGAATTTTATTGTATATGAATGGTGCTAGAAATTGTATTGTTTTTTCCCAAAAGAAGTGTTCATTTTTGGAGTTTAAAAAGTTTTATGGTTGTTGTGTCTAGTGTTGTGATTATGTAGATTGGGAAGAAAGAGTGTGAGATTTAGTTTTGTGTATGAGTTGTTTAATAAATAACTGTCTTGGTTTCTTTGTAGATATAATATAAAATGCAATTTATGTCATAATTTTTGCATTTTTTGCATTTGCACAATTATGAAAACCCCTAGTAAATAAAACGTATTAAAAAAAATCTTGCTTTTTAAATTTTTAAAGTTTTATTTCAAATCGAGTCCCTTCGAATAAAAACCTATTCTTGTTATAAAGATCAAAGACATAATACTTAAAAAAAATTATGTAACCTTTTTATAATAGTTTGAAAATTTATATTTCCATATTATTTGTTTTAAATACATTTGAACTAGCCTTGGAACCAGACTGTATGTGATCTGTGCCTGTGAGCTATTATTATTTTTGAATAATGTACAAAAATAGATTTATTGCTGATAAATTCCATCTAACTCCCGTTTGGTGAGGATTTCTCATCCTTTTGTGATTCGCATAATATAATATTATTCATCATCCTCAAACCCTTATCCTTAGAGGTTTAGGGACTTAGTCTAAAGTTCCAAAAATGCACACCTCGGCTTCGATACAAGCTAACGTTACATTTCTTTGCTTTTTTTATCCCAGCTTAACCTGGGTCGACCCGCCAGCTGATTTTCCTCCGGAGCTGTCAAGAATGTACATCTTTATACTCGCTCCACTGATATTTGCAAGACGTATCCAAGCCATTTTAATTGAGAAATTTCCATGTGTACAAGTAGCGGCTTTATTATGAAGATCTCCCTTAGGTTGGTATTTCTCATTCGGTCCTGCTTAACCGCCAAAGTAGCTCATTTCGGTAGTCTGGATTTTACATCTCACGCTCTTCGTAAGGATCAATATTTAATGAGAGTTTATCAAAGCAAGCCTACACATGGATTAAATAAACACTGTCAGTTTGTTCTTGACACTGAACTCTTTTTTTTATCATCGCTCTTTAAAGGAAATGCGAAACATCATTAGCAGCCCCGATTTGGTCTATATATTTCACCTTCGTGTCTCCCATCATTAGAGAATTCTACCCCGAAGAATTTGAATTTGCGGATTTGCTTTAGCTGAGCTCTTTGGATACTGCTTTTCAATATTATTAATATAGAAGGTATTATTAAAGCATAATAATTAAAGAATGTTTTTATTTTATTTGACGTTTAATTGATATTTGTCATAATATAATTATTTAAAAAGATTAGGACATTAGTCATTTCGCGCTCTAAATGATCTTTTCGTTGAAGGAACGATTAGCGAAAGAGCATGCCGAAAATAGTTTATTAGCTTCAAAGCTGGTGATGCCAGCTATGAAAAATCTATAAAGGGTTGGATCTTCGAATTTTGATGACCAGGCCCCAGGCTAATTAGGTGAATATGGAAAAATACAAAAGTTGAACAATTACGACACTGGACCCTTGAAAGTAAAGTCTAAGCATATTATGTACTTTATTTTCGTTTTTGGTTAGGTCACAATATAATTTTTTGAAAACAGCCGTTCATCAACCTACTAATATATAAAATTAACGGTCGTAATCAGTTAAAAATTAATGTAGAAGGGACATTTTAAAAGTTAGAATCGTTTTGTCTTAAACTCATAACAATTTCTGTTTATTGTTAAATTTTATACTTACGATAAAAATCCTATTCAAATATGTAATTATTTTCAATACAATTCCGTTTGACATGTAACTATTTTTGCGACATGGATTTGAGCATGACCATGCTTTAGTTGAAGTATGCCACCTGTTCCTCAAATTAATTGTTGATAGTTAGGTGGGCGCTGTTGTAGGTTTTCATGTATTTCCGCCCGAAAATTCCTTTAATTTCAGGAAAATACGAAATTCTAATTTATGTGGCTAAATTTGGGCTATATGGAGGATGCAATAAATTAATTTAACTCACTGAAGCACTTGCAAATGATAGTTAAGGTCAGAAACAAATTTTGAGAACATTCAAGTCCAAAATGCTACAGTTCTTTCTTTAAAATAGCCTACGTATATTAATTTCGGTTTAAGTGTGAGTATCATCTCAAAAAATCACTTGATTTTTTAAAACATATAGATTTAAACATTGAAAAAATGCCTAGTAGAAATCTATATTTAAAAATAAACTTTTTGGATTTAACAAATTGAATAAATACAATACTTCGTGTTGCTAATTTATTCAAGAAAAACATTAGAATGGATGGCGTATATGCGTGTGCTGGATCCATAGCAAAGGCGGATAAAAACTGAGCATAACCGTTATTTAACAACCGTTAAATTGAATAAAAGTCTATAAAGTTTGGTTAAATCATTTTTCTAGAGCCGTTATCACGATGTGTAATTTTTCGATCGTTGGGATAATAAATACCACTCGCAATACGACGGAATAAAAAATATTTGCTTCGAGTCGAATATTAAAAACTGAATATTATTATTTATTTGATACTAGTAAGCTTGTTTGGTTTCGAAAATATTTTTTGACGCAAAAATATAGTTTGGGTGTATGTTCACAGAAAAAAAGGTGACTTTAAACGGTTATATCTCAGAAAATATGCGAGGCACGCGGAGGTGAATGATGTGACTGGATTGCATTAATGAGAGGATAACGTAAGCTGCCAGAAATGGCGCGCTCAGGCGACTTATGGGACGCCGTTGGTCGTGAACCATTTATCCGATCGAGATGAAACAAGTGTTAAACCATAGCTTGTATGTAAGGTTAAGATGGCATTATAAAAAGTTTGTCAGGATTTTACTGAATAATGACTAATACTGAAAAATAAAATTTTTGTAGGTATATCTCACTTTATAGGACATTTTATTTTACGGTACTTCTACAATTTGTGTGATATTATTTAAATAATATATTTTGTGATCTAGAAAAATACATTTTGACAATATTTTTGAGCGTGTCAATTTATTTCAAGAACACATTTACTGGATTTTCGTCCCCCGGAGGGATAAAACAAGATTATGATGACTGCATTAAATTTTTTTTTTTTGCACATTGCTGCCTTTGGTTTTGTAAAGCCAAAGGCAGAAATATCCAAAAAAATGAAAAAATGCAGTCGTCGAGGATTACTAATTTATAATGTACCGAATGATAGATTTTATGGAAAACATAGCAAATAAATTTATAAGAAAGATGATGTTGGAAGGGATAGATACATAAAATCTAGAATTCAGTACCTAAATTTTAAATGATTAATCATCGGTGACTGCATTCAAAACATTTTTTAATTTTTTTGGATATTGCTGCCTTTGCTTTAATACTCCACATATATTATATTTATATGTCTCACAGAAACGAAGCGATATGGGAACGTAGGTATGGGAGTCTTTGGGCGTTTATAGATGAGATATCTATTTTTGATAAGAACTTTTGACTCTAGTCAAAAACAGATATCTTATGGGGATGGTTTCAAGGGGATTTACAACTGATGAGTTCATGAGGATGATGAATTTAAATCATAGTAATGTAAAGTGAAACGTGAAACGCGGTATAGAAAAATAACATCTTCCAAAATTTGACAGACGTGGTGAATCATACAGGTGGGATCGTGAATGTTATATTGTGTAAAGGGTCACTTAAAAAAATTAAATTAATTAATTAATATTATTTATATTTTTCACATGCGATAGATCGTAAGCCCTGGAAACACTCAAGGCTTCCCTACCTACTTTCCCACATAAATAGATTCATCTCAGTGAGAAATCTATAAAATATCTTGATTAATGTATATTGCTCAAAGTATATATCGCATTGAATTAAAGTTTTAATTTAAAAATATGAGAATCCCGTTTTCGTGAAAAAGCATTGGTCAAGGGGCTTCTTTATCAGGAAAGTTATCATTGGCCGCTCGTGGGAGGGGGGCGGGTGGTGGCACGTGGTCTGAAAGGTCTGTGCAGGGCCGCTTGTTATTTTCACACATAGCTGCGGAACTTTCGGAACCGCTAAAGTTACGTTCATACAATTGAAATTTCGTCTACTGGGAATGGAGTAATGACTGTTGTATCTCAATATTGCCAACGTACCTACGTGTATGCGTGTGTAAACACGCCAGTAGGTAGGACTCTTCCAGCAGCTCTAGAGACCAAGGATCGATTTTCAAGATGAGCAAGTAGGGAATACATTATTGATTACATTTCCTTCAAGCAGAGGTTTCCAAGAAGTTCTCATCTATCTCTATAGTAAAAATAAATTAAATTCGTTTTGGAAGCTCAGAAAACTCTACAATCCATATATTGAACGTACGTAAAAATCGACAGATATTATTTTTATTCAACATTGATTGATTTAAATACGTTTACGTATTGTAGCAAATGATAGCACATTTTATTTTAAATCAGAGTCATAGAAAAACTATACAAATAAGTTTCCGCCATTTGACAAAAGTTGGCCAACAGTAAGTTACGGTTAAAATTGTCAGATGTAAAACGTCATTATCGTAAGGTTGGACATCTGTCAATAACATAACTTTAAAATATTAGTGATTTTTTATCAGTATAGTATATTCTTTTGTGTACGAAAATGTTGAGTTTTGAGCCGAATAAGCGCCATTTGCGAGAACTTTTGATTTATTTCTTCAATTTGAAGAAATCTGCGTGTGAGGCGCATCGATTGCTTGTAGAAGCATATGGTGAGGCTGTCTTAAGTGAAATAATTTGTCGTGAGTGTTATCAAATATTTAAGAATGGTGAATTTGACATCGAAGCTAAAGAACGTGGCGGAAGGCCGAACATGTACGAAGACGCGGAATTGGAAGCATTATTGGATCAAGACGGATCAAGAAAGAAGAAAAACTTGCATTTACATTAGGAGTTACTCAAAAAGCAATTTCACATCGGTTGAAATCATTAGGAATGATTCAAAAACAAGGAAATTGGGTTCCATGTGAACTGACGCCAAGAAACATTGAACGACGATTTTTGACATGTGAAATGCTACTTGCCAGGCATAAAAGAAAGGGTTTTCTGCACCGTATAGTCACTGGTGATGAAAAATGGATTCACTATGATAATCCAAAAAGGAAGAAATCATGGGGACCACCTGGCCATGCTTCAACATCTACAGCTAAGCCAAATATTCATGGAAAAAAACTCTTGTTGTGTATTTGATGGGATCATCTTGGTGTCGTGTATTATGAGTTGCTCTAACCGAACGAAACCATTACTGGGGCTGTCTACCGAATACAGTTGATGAGATTGAGTCGAGCACTCAAGGAAAAGCGCGCCGAATACTACTCCAGACACGACAAAATTATACTCCTGCATGATAAGCTCGTCCACATGTTGCGGCGCCGGTCAAAACCTCTTTGGAAACACTCAATTGGGAAGTTTTAGCCCACCTGCCGTACTCACCAGACATTGCTCCTTTTAATATCTACTTGTTTCAATCGATGACGCATGGCCTGTCTGGATAACACTTTACATCTTATGAAGATACCAAAAATTGGGTCGATTCATGGATAGCTTCAAAAGATGAAGAAAAAAAAGAAGAAAAAAAAAGATGCTGCCAGGAAGACGAGAAAAAGTAGTGGCAAGCGATGGAAAATACTTTGAATAGAACAGTTCAGAACAGGTTCCGTTCATTCACAATAGATGCTGCAATTTTTGATAAAAACGGCGGAAACTTATTTGTAGACCTGTGTACATAAATGTGTCTCGAATTTTTCGTAATCGAAACTATTTAAAGTAGTGAAATTTCTTCATTGCAGTTCCTGGATTGGAAAAGTTGTTGTTATACCTGTAGAGACCGAATTTTTTTTCTTTATCATCGTGTAACTTCTTTGTATAGCATGTGTGCGATCCAATTCCTTATTCAACTTTTATATTTTCGTTTTTTGCGTTAACAGCTTATAGGCAGAAAGGATAGAATGCCACACTATTCTGTCTTAGCAAACGATTTTTGCTTCATTCACTTTCAAACATCTTCTCATACTCGCTCTTCGCTTATTGAAGTTTCTAACAGAGCCATGTTCCCATATTTAGTTTATCTCGCTCATAGATTCCATTTGGTTACACTAGTTAGCGATCGTTTCTTTATTTAGTCTCGAAACGATCGTTAACTTGGTGTAAAGAAGAAGAAGAAGAAATTTATTTAGTCTACTTTCGTTTTTTTTGTTTTTTTTGCCAAATTCAGGCTTCACTTCCATACAACAGAGTTCGTACCAGAACTCCTTGTCTTTTTCCTTTATTCATTGTGTTTCTTCTGATCCTTTTTCCTATCGCTTGTCTTGCTTCCTTTATGGCTGAATTTTCAATTATACTCTGTACCAATCTGAACAAATATGTATCTAGGTTAATTTACTCTCCAAGCTATATGTAACCGAGCACGTCAAACCTACATTGTCTTAGATGTAAGTCCTTTCTTTTGAACTTTCTCTAACATAAGGGAATATTTAAGTTCACGCGGTCTTCATATCATTGTCTCACTCTCGGGCCTATTTTAAACACCAGCGAATTAAAAATAATACTCAGCATTCCTAAATCTTTGGCAGTACGAAAGTTTTTTTCAGTGCTATATCACATTTTCTGTCTGTCTGTCTATCCGTTAGTTCCCGTAACGTCCGTAAATCCCTATAAAAATCTTTTTTCTTATTCTTAATTTTTTTCATTCTTTTTTCCTTATTATTTAGGAACCGACATGTAAAAGTAGTTGCATCTATTTTATTTTCTTATTAATTATATTTTTATACTAACTATTTCTCGTGCTTGGTTAGTGCGCACGTCCTGTTCGAATTAAAGTGGTATTAAAACCGAATAATGTTACATTAATCGAAGTGATTTTAAAATTTAAAATGGTTTTAAATGCCGTTTAGTTGATAGTGTTTTACAATTAAAAACTGCTCACGACACAATAATAAGGCGAAGTTTATATCGCGGAGTGTGAAACGCAGCTTGACTGATCTACCCGGGGTCGAGAGACCAAGTGGGGTAGCTCCCGGGGCGATACTCGCCAACTTTGTCATTAACTTTACTCGCTTTTGAATTATCCGCAGAATCCCTAACGGCTGGAATTCACTTAAGACAATTCTGCCTCGGGCTGGCCTCTCCGTTATCATTATGTTGTATGCTTTGTATTATTGTGTCCGACTTATATTCCCTTAATTAGGATAAATATTCCTCAACTCCATTGCTGGAACTTTATCAGTGTTTCGCGAGACAAAAAATAAATGACTTCTGATAACGAAACACAACTTTCTAGCGCGAAAAGTGACTATCGAATATTGTGTAGTATATTTATATTTTATTCATTTATTTGGATGATATTTTAATTTTGGTTTATTACATGATTCGTATTACATTAATTATTGTCACAAAACGGTAGAAGCAGAAACAATTGCACCTAATCGAGGATTTTACAACACCTACTTAAAATAAAATTACAAACTTCTACAATGGTCTCGATCAGCCCAATTGTTTCTAGAACCATCTATTTACCTATAAAACCAACATTTACCTATAAGAAAAAGATCGACCGGCTTCTGCGCAGGAGTCATTATTCGACGTTTAACGAGTGTGAAACTAGCAAAACAGTGTGATCAGTGCCTATATAACCGAGTGACAGATTTTCTGATGTAAAGTAAACCTCTTTCCATTCAAGAAAGACAATCGAATAAGTATGTGTAATACGAGGCACATTGTTTCGTTGAGTTGGTGTTCATATCCTTTAACACCAACACAACGAAATGTGCATAGTACGCATGGCTTACACATATTCATTCATATATGGAAAGAGGTCTACTTACGTGCGAAATCGAGCGGAATATTCTCGATAGTGATAGATGCGATAGAAACAGTGTAATTGAAAATTTTCCACAGAGGAGTGACAAGAGATAATTTGATAATTTGTGTGAAATACGAATTGGCTACTTAGGGACGGTGAATTTAAGAACGGTGCTCTAGTTAAGTTTGTGTCCAGTGACAATGAAATTAATACACATTAAATTGCTAGTGTTTCATTTGCCTACACAGCCACATCCCGTGACAATATGTTAACTAAATTTTAGCTTTGTATTTCTCTCCAAGAAATGAGCTAATCTTGCTTATGATAAAAGTATCTAGTATTATTTTTCTTACGAACACATCTTGTAAATGCTGCTACAAATGGTAAACTAATCCGTGTGGATGGAAATTTGTGACAAGAGACAAGAGTACCTAACACAGTATACTAAGAACAGTAATACGTCTTCATACAAACTGGCCGCTACCCATTAGAATGTGTGCGTGCGTGCTCGGCGCCGTGTACGCACGCACTGTGACGCACACATTGACATAGAATATGGGGGCACAAGGGGGCGGCAGTAAGGGCCGTGCCTTCGGTGCCATTCGCGCTCGCAGCCGCCGCTTTAGAAAAAAATGCGCTTCCTGAAAAAAATGCCCTTTTTTATGTTTGTGGTGCTTTACTAAAAAGGTGTGTTGATTATCACAATCACAAAGACTGTGAGTTTTTAAAAGTCTACGTTGATGTTAATAAGCGTTCTTGCAATTTAAGTGCAGAAACTAGGTATACTAATTACAGAAATTTTCGGGTTTCGTGTCTACCTAATGCGTCGGAATCTCAGACGCTATGAGTTAAAAGAAACGGAGTAAAAATAAAGTGACAACCCTAGCGTCAATGCAAGAGTAGGCTAATAACTCGCCGACAGGCCGGAGATAAACTACTGTTCTGGGTATACTGTGTACCTAATGAACCATTTAACAACAATTTCAAAATTGCGCAAGTTGATGATATTTCGAACGTTCCATACTATTATTCTAAGGTAGGTATGTTATCTATATGGATACTGATATATAAAAAGGTAATGTTATGAGTTTCTAAGTTTGTAAGATTGGATGTAGGAGGTATTCTCCGAAACTACTCATCCGATTTCAAAAATTCTTTCACCAGTATTTATAATAGACTTTCATGATGGTTAAAATTTATATATTATCCAGTGCAAATAAAAGGGCTTTTCGTGGTGACCTTTTTTACAGCTAAAGTCAACGAAAAAACGGTCGAGCGAATGCGTTTCTTACGAACGCCGCCTTAACAGTAAGAGATAAATAAATGCTTTCTATACAGAAGTTACAGAACTCAAAGTTTTATAAAAAAATATGTGACCACATTTGTCTTTTTTTAAGGTTAATTCACAAATTGATAAAATATGAATAAAATATATATTTAAAATTATTTTTAAGCGGTCGGTGGTAATTTAACTGGGTAATGTTAAATTCTTATCAAAATAAATTTTCTAATTGTCAGGAAAATTTAACGTAGATAAAAATTGCCTTTTAAACAACATTGTTTGGACGAGTAGTTTCGATTATATTGATTTTTCACTGATACTCTTAACGGTCTCAAATTGAATTCACGCGGGCGAAGCTGCGGGTACAGCTAGTAGTTATATAATTTCACAGTGCCTAATATATTCGAAACACGGCAATCTCTATTATAATATTTTAAATGGTTTTTTTTCATTCTTAAAAGTATTGGAATGATACGTTGAAGTTTTCGTATGGAGAATGAAATGATTTCCAAATATACATGTAGGTATATTTAGATTTTTTATTTGTGTTTATGTTTTTATGCTTTGTAAAAATAAAAGTATTATTTTTAATGAAATGAGTATTGTTCTTTTGCGGGCATTAAGTTAATTGGATATTGGAACACAAACAAAACATACCTACTATGAGAAGCATTGGAGGATTCTTTGCTCTGCCTTTGAAGAAATCACGCCTTCGGGAAGGAGCTGTTCCGAGTATTCTGCCAAACTGCCCCTAGTACCTGTCATCCGCAGCGTCCAGATCCATATCTAGAACAGAATTCACAGGAAATAACTCAATAACATTCAGATTGCGATAAATCAAAACATACTTTCACGAACGTTTGACAAAAATTCTCAACATACAGCAAATTTTTTATCTGTTTAAATAAAAATAGTTGCACTAACAATGATTGAATTATTAGAGTTGATGCTAAAACATTCAATTTAAAAAATTGGGACTCAAAAAATTCCTGGAAAAGTAAATGATATTAATGATATTGAAAATATTTTGGAACGTCAATAAACTCTTGACACTAATTCGGAGAGTTCTGTTAACATTACTCTTGCAAAGATATGAAAAATGCATTAGTTAACTACAAACTAGGTACCTAATTTTAAAAATTTTCAGCACATTAATTTATTATTTTATTTTATTTACAGTTTCACCACATGCATACAAATTTTTACAATCAGATATTGCCAATTTTGAATACTCACAAACAATGCAAACGCTTGGTTCAAAATTTATTTTCAGTTCAAAATTAGAATATTCAAACAATAGTTTATTGAGTTGAATAGGGGAGAAATATTGATTGTTAAATACAAAGCAACATTGATGTTATACGAAATAGACATGGAGCCATTTTTTGATAATAAGGAGAGGTAATACATAAGGATCTGCGTATAATACTATCGTTGCCGCTATTCCTCAAGTATTTATGATTCAAAGTTTCGCCATATAAAGATGCAATTCAAATCCTTCATGTTAAACCTATAAAAGTGAAGTAATTACTTGAATTTACTATTATTTGAAAAAATATTCTTATATCTTCTTGAACTGGTGTTTAATATTATGTGTAGGTAGATGATAATAGTTCCATCAAAAGAAAGGCAAAATCTTACTTTTGTCTCCACCTGATTTAAAAACAAACTACTTCGATTAATTTCATAATTGCCATTATTTTATGATATAAGCTATGTTTCAATGCATCAGATCAATCAGATTGGATTGACTATTGGATGAATCAGAAAAATCCCAAGCTAGCATCTCCAGATATTAATATTTTTAATGGAATACTTACAGTAAAAGCATGTTTGATATAGAAAATAAAATTCGTGTAAAATATATTTAAAATCTTAATTTTATAGGTCCCAGTTTATCAGTTTTGAAATACAAAGTTTTAAATGAGTTATTAATGTATTTTTTAATGACGAAAACAAAATTCGTCATTTCAAAGTTCCACAGAATTCATAAATATAATCAATAATTGCTGGAAAATGGTTAATGTAAATTCCTTTTCATGGGCATAACACACGATTTTAAAATTGAGTCTTGAAAATAAAAAAAAAATTTTAAACTTTTTGTTTAGATTGCATGGTTAATATTACTTAGAACAATTAAATTGTAAGAATTCGTCGAATACATAACAATAATTGGTTCACAATATTTTAAAACATTTAAGAAAAATTTTGAATTAAATTGAATCTAAAATTACAAAAGAGAATTTATTACAATTAATGATAAATTCAAAAAATTTGACAAATTAGATATTCATATAGAAGTCCGTGATATTAAATTAAAAAAGTTTTTAATTTTTATTCAATAATTTTGTATAAACCACTCTAGTAACTCTACGTCTACCGGTTTCGATACCACAGTATCTTCATCAGGACGGACGCAAACTAATATTAGATATTCGTATAGAAGTCCGTGATATTAAATTAAAAAAGTTTTTAATTTTAATTCAACAATTTTGTATTAACCACTCAACTAGTAAGTCTACGTCTACCGGTTTCGATACCACAGTATCTTCATCAGGACCGACGAAAACTAACTATCAATTATCTATTCTAGCAAGCAAATCAATTTACGAACGGGGGCGTGGCTATAGTTGGTGGGGGTAATTGAGAATTGGAGCCGAAATGGGGAATATGTTAAGTAATGGGCTATTCATAAAATTGATCTAATTGTTAATTATATTGACTTTACTGTTCAGGCTTTTTTTTATTTCTAGTATTTCTAAGTTATCTAACCTAAGGCCCCTATTATTAACGTATAGAATCTCGATACCGTTTTCCTTTTTAAACGTGTGGCTTGTTTCCAAAATATATAGAAGATGGTTCGCGAATTCATGAATTCGCAATTATATTTTGTAATATTTTGAAATGTATTGCTTAGAAGTAAGAGGTGTATGAATATTGCTAAAGCTGAATATTAATATTTATAACATTTATTAAAAATTCTCATGTTTTTTTTATTTTTGATGACAGTTAACTTAAGTGGAAATAGTATGACCCCTCTTGCGTCTACAGGTATTCAGGCTAGGAGGCAAAACTGCTCTCTTTACATTCGAGGTACCTCTACCTGTGATACACTAACTTGTAATTTAAATGAATCTAAAGAATTTCTATAATGAATTTTTAATTGAAAGGCAAAAAGATGAATGAATATTAAATGTGAGGAGCTTCTCAACGCAGCGCTCCTGATTATTATATTTATTTCTAGGAATATTAAGCAACAGTAAAAGCTCTTTATTTCACAGAGAAAAGTTTAAAATAAGATAATGGAAAAATGTTACATGTTTTTATCGTGAAATATCCTTTAATTTTACCTCGGTACAGCATCACATGATATTTATACAGGGGCTTTAGATATATTCATTACCAGTGTAAGTAAACTTTGAATATTATTTACTTAAATATTTAGGATGAAAAAATCACAAGTAATTGAATTATTGATTATTTTATTTGAAGTTTTCTGCACCATTCTAATTTATTAATAAAAGAATCTCTAATTATAGATAAGAATAAATTATTATTCAAATACTTGTTTTAAATAAAATTATTAAAATCATCAACTATTCTAGTTTGATTCCCAGGTTAATAGCTTAACGTGACAGAGATGGGTTTTATTATAGAGTTTATAGAACAATTCAGTTAGTCATTGATGTTTGCGGCGCTCTACAATTTATCCATAAAATAATTTTGTTACGAAACCCTGAATCGAAAAGAACTACACTTGTCCACTAGACTAGAAAACGATAGAACACACGAGATTATAGCAGAAAACTCGAGAAATAACATTTCCTATATAAGCGGCTACGGTATAGCGCAGAAACAGTAATTGTCTTTGGCGATTTCACAGATATAGCGAGCGGGCGATAGTCAGCCAGCGATTAAAGTACCAGAGTACCTGGGTGGCGTTATTTATTACAGGCCCGGTAGGGAATTGATTTCGCTTTTCGTTATGACGCGTGTCGGATCACCATTGGTCTTGCTTCGCTTGTAAAAACAACTCTCTGATGTTCTCGAAGTTTCCAGCATATTTTCGCGTATTCATGTTTTTTCTAAATTTTGTTTGAATATTCGGAAGATTTCAATTATGGCTAGTTTTTAATTCTTTAGAATCACACGATAGTCATTTGACACAGACTCCCTCTCTCGAAGACTGTCCGAAGAGGATCGTCGTTGTCTTCGTGATATTTGGTTTACTGGTCCAGATGGACGACGTTCATTTTGATCCACGGGATTCGCTGTGTTCGGTAGATGAAGTCATTGATCCGTTTTATAATCGTATAATGGCCTTCTTATAGTGTCATTAACTTTGATGACACTCGTTTCCTTCGTATCGGGTTGTACAGCTATATCATCTCTCCAGCCTTAAACTAAAACGTATTTTCATTATATCTATCGTCAATTGAATCCTTGTTCAACATTTTTGTCTCCTTTTTTGATCACATCTTTGTAAATTGTTCGCCATCGGTAGAAATGGGTGATCTAAAAAGTAAATCGTAATCAAATCTCTCGTCCGAAGATTGCACATGCCGGAGAGTGCATGCTAGAGAGTGTCGTGAGGCACTGAACGATATATGATAGATAAATTCGGGTCCAAGCAAAAAGCTTAAGGTTATCGTCCGCTAAGCAGCCCTATCGCACTGCGAACTTTCCGCAGAGGGTAAAAATCCCTTCTGAATAAGCGCCAAAGATCGTTGGACAGCAGGCACGGTTGAATTTTTTCCAGGTGTGCGAAGAGTGATTTATGTCTTGATTGCCAGTTTGTCGACCGTAAGCGAAACGGCTCGTGAACATTATGTAAATTTGCTAAAACGGGAATACGGCAAGGTTGACATTTAGGGTAAGATGGGCAACTAGCGGTCACGAATTAATACAAAATATCTTAAATAAAATTTATTCTTTAACTAACCATGTTTAACATGTACACAACTAATTTGATTTATTATTGTTTCACTACCATCTAGTATCAGGAAGAACAGAACTTCCTGTTCATACCTATCGAAGGATATTTTTGTACTTTCCGAAACAACTCTAATAATTGTGTGCGTGTTAGTTAAAGAATATATTTTTTAATTAATTATATAACTTTATGATTACCACTCTACGTCTACCGGTTTTGATACCACCGTATCTTCGAAAATCCACCAAGTTCGAGTTACTTACTTCGAGTAACTCCAAGTGGTCAATACAAATTCATATAATAATTAATATTTATGACCAACCACAAAATTAACGCTACAAACATAAAAAATATTTAATTAAAATGTTACACCACGAAGTAACAGCCAAATTAATTCGTGATATATTTTCAATATACAATTTAAAAATTAGATAGATAATGATTAATATTATTATTATACTTCATTTTTATTATTTTTTGATTTTTTTATAATTTAAAAAATAATAATAATATATTGTTATTTTTCAAATTACTTTAAAAATGCATAAATATATGACTTTCAAAACACTGATAAAATTTTCCGGGTTTGTATGACCTTTCTGGCCGACGTTTCGGATCCTATTGCAGGGTCCGCCATGGTCCGATTGGTGTGTTTTTATGTACATTGATGATGTTTTGGTTAATATTACAAAACTCTATCTGATAAATTATTAGAATAGCAAAAATACTACAATTTTTTTTTATAAAACACTGATAAAATTTTCCGGGTTTCTACGACCTTTCTGGCCCACGTTTACGATCCTATTGCGGGATCCATCATCACAACTGGTGTGTTTATATCTTTATTGATGATGTTGAGGTTAAGTATTGGCTGGTAATACCGTGTCGAAAAAGGCTTCGCTTTTCATGTTGCTCGGTTTAAAACCAAACAAAATAATCCTTGTCCATTCAATACGATATACTAGGGATAATGAAAGTCTATAATAAATTGACGGGAGTTTTAATTATACTATGCAAAAGAATGTTATAAAAGAAGGTTTATTTAATGATATTTAAAATATCAAAGTGTCCGCAATTCCTCAGTGGCCGATATTTGCCCATCTTACCTTGCTACAAATGCCCCGAGAATCAAATAGCGGGTACTCGATTGGGTCGGTAGTTTCAGCCCGAATCAAAAGATAACATTTTAACAGCGCGTAGGCCAGTCGGAGCTGAATACTTTTCCACTCGACGTCCTTAGGATTGGGGTAGATTTTTACGTAAACCAGGATGTTATTTTAAAAATGGAATAAATCTTGAATATATAATTCTCAGTTTTGACTTGTAGCGTGCTCGGATGCATTTGCTGGATTTATTGATAAGTTTACATTTAAAGATATTTTATTTTCGGTAAAGTTTTACAATTACCATGCCAAATAAATAATTTATGAATGTTGTAATAATGAATGAGTTAGTTATAAACAAAAAAATATTAGAATAAAGAGGTTACACCACCCCGGGAGCGTAAGATTTAGGTACATTCAATTTGGAAAATATTTTTTTTTCGTAATATTTGCATCACAATAATTTGAAAAAAAAAATCAGAAAAACGATTGATGACAAATGGCTTATCGGATAAAAAAATCCGTAAGCCGTTAGTAAAAATTATTGGAGATATTTCATTTCAAAATATATTTTTTATTTTTTTTTAAACATAATCTTCTTTTCTGTCTTGAACAAATGTGTACCGGGGAAAGATGCACCTTAGTCATAGAGGTGGTACTCCATGTGAATGGAATTTTCCAATAAAATAATAGTTTAATATGTACCTTAATAAGGACCAAAAAAAACTAAATTTCTTGTAAAAAATCACCTAATTTCTATAGAAATATAATGATTCCAGGGTGTAACCCTTAATTGAGGTATTATCCGCGTTGACAAACATGGACAAATTAAAATTACCATTATATTAAAGAACACATTCTTATTGTGAAGTTGCAATTCAGAACAAAGTTCTGTGAATTTCAAAACCAAATTTATTGATCAATTAGAAAAGACATACAGAAAAATCAAAAAATTAACGATAAAATATTTGGGTAAAAATATTTGCTACCGGGATCTAACGTGTGACATCCCCGTGACAGGAGGAGATCCGTGGTTCGAATCCCGGTAGCAGCCAAATAGTTTTTCATTTATTTGATTCTTCTGTATGTATTCTCCAATTGATTAAAAAATTTGGTTTTAAAATTAACATCATCATTATACATCATTTTGATTGACCAAAGTCCATTGATTTTCATTTTTATATTTATATTATTATTTTTGTTGACACCTATTATATTATCATACATTTCCGCACAATTTAGCGAATTTTTTAGACTGTTTCGTCATGAAATACATCTGGACATGAGAAAACTCCAATGTGACATAATGGAGAAATGAACCCAGAACTTCTGACATGAAAAAACAGTATGTCCACTGGAAAATGCGTAACTGATTCCACTCTTGACTTGTTGAATATTCTATACTAGCTGTTCATACCCGGCGTTGCACGGGTTAAGGGTAAAGTTGAAAATAAATTTGTGGGGGAAAAAAAAATTCCATTGTTCTGCAAAGCCTCCAATTAAAACAACGTATCCATTTAATCAAGGCAGGGATAGATAAGATGTCTAGGGAAGAAATATGGTACATTTTTTCCGTCGGGAATATATATGCAAAATTTGGGTCTAATCGGTGAAGCAGTGTAGATTTGTACAGAAAATATATCTGGGGGAGCGGATGAGTTAGAGGCGAAAGGGGAAATATCACCTTTAAAACCCGACTGGTCCTTTTGAATTAAAATTGTCAAATTTTGAGTCCGATCGATTAAATGGTACAGATCTGCATCTAAAATGTATCAGAGGGAAGGGAAGGTGTAAAAGAATAGGGGGAAATGTCGCCTATGTAACCCGCAGGGTCGTAAAGAATAAGTTTCCAAATTTTGAGTCCGATCGGTCAAACGGTACAGATTTGATTCTAAAATATATCAGGAGGGAAAGTAAAGAAGAATAGGGTAAAATGTTGCCTTTGTTACCGGCCGGGTCCTAAGGAATAAGTTTACAAATTTTGAATCCGATCAGTCGAACGGTACAGATTTGCATCGAAAATATGTCAGGGGAAGGGAAAGGGATAAAATAATATAAAGAAAGGGATAAAATAAGATAAAATAAAGAAATGTCGCCTATGTTTCCCGCCGGGTTCTAAAGAATAAGTATGCAAAATATTAGTCGAATCTGACGAACGGTATAGATTTATATAGAGAACAGATAGACAGACAGACAGACATTGAGTTTTATAGATATAGATACAGCCTATGCTGCATTGTAAAACTGACCAATTACCGCGCGTCGTTCATTACTTCACGGTGGAAGTTTTATATTACGCGGTGCAAGCTAAATTCTTTCTTTCATCACTTTTTCTTTGCTTTCTATGAGAAAACGTTGGTAATGTAGCAGTACGCTATGAAGGTGATCGAGATTAAAAACAGTTTTTCCTTTTTTGCTTTTCCTTTCCCATTAAGCTCTTCGGTATGGCTTCTTCTTATCACCGCATTATATCAACTATTCTGGACTCTTTCTTTTACTTTACTTTTCTATCTCTTGGTGTGAGGCCCAACATGACAACCTCGCATTGGTGTTTGCTTGCTGAGTAGATCAGGCAAAATAATAATATCTGCGTGATAAATATGTTGCATGTTTTTAAGGTATGTATGTCTTTCATGCATGTTTCCCATACAAATAGCTGAGTCTCTATAAGACATCAATTATTTACCTTAATTATTGATTATCTCTCTACGAAGAAAAGTAATTATGATCTGAGAACATACAAAGAAAATATTATGAATAAAAACATATAACAAAACTGTCAATCGATGCATTAAAACCTTCTAAGAAATGACTATGGAGCCAAAAGAATTCGGCACCACAATCTACTACGCGAGTAGCTACGATATGAAAATGGTATGTGAACGTGAACATAAATATCTTTCTTCGACGTAGTTTTCGTAACAAATTTTACTAGGAAACTCATTGAATAAAAAATTCTATCATAAGATGGCTCTGCGTTCTTGGAGAATCGTTCGGGCTAATCCTTTAACGTTCCAATTTGTTTATTCCAGTAGACGGAGATAAACAATATCCCCGTAAGCAAAGATGACACACATTTTTTTGCTCTCAGCAAAAGCTCTTTGTGATGAAAATTTTCCGCTGTGTTAACAAGACGTTCTCAAGCTCCAAGAAAATTATTCAAAATTTTAATTTTTCAAAATAATATAATATTTTATGTTAGACATGAAATAATTGTGGGTATCATTTTTGTATACGGCGCCAGAGCTTAATATTAGGATACTGATAATTAATTCTATATAACTAAAGATTTTTTAAAACAATATTTTTTAAATTTTTATTTTATTTTATTTTTTTATTTTAAAATATAATAGAAACCTAAAAGGTTTATGGATAACATTTTTACATAATTCAATATAGGAATATAATAATAATATAATTTAGATACAAAGTCATTTTTTATAAGTTGGCTGAGTTTTAGCATTTTAGTCACATCTGTTTAGAATTTGTCAGTGGTCAGTTGTCTGGTCTATTCTATTCTATTGGTTATATTCGTACTAACTGAAAACACCGAGAAAAGTTAGTACAGAGTTACATATTTTTTAATTTAACTTTTCAGTGAATTTATTTCATAATTGTAATTTAAATATTCATAATTTCATTTTCATAAAAGATATTTATAAAAGATTTATGTTAAAGATATTCACTGTCTCCTTAACCAGAGTGAGGTCTGTGGTAAAGAAATCATGTTGTGTGTAAGAGTGGAATTTACACATTACCGATATTCTCCTAATAAACTAAATTAAAATTTTGTAAATAATAACATTTACAAAATTAAAAATATAACATATATAAATGAAAAGTAAAAAATTTATAAAATAAAGTAAGAACAAAATTCCGTCGCTTACGAATACAAACAGAAGTACTAATGATACTAGTAATGAATGTCCACAACAACTAGTTAAAGATATTGGTCATCGTTATTTAAGTGATATTTAGTAACAACCCTTCTTAAATGATTTGAATTACGTATTTTAACACCGTGCTAGTAGGTTCGGTTAATTCAAAATATGAGCATTTAGTACGGTTGAAATTTACTGGAAACTCAGTCGTGCAAACACACGCGTTACCAGCCTATGGCAATTATGAAAATAACTACATATAATTCTTTTACGAGATTACCGGTAAAAATATTTAAAAAAAAAGTGTTTTGTTGTACTTAAAAAAAACTATTTTTTAAGATTATTATAAAACTATTAAACTACGTATAAGAGTATTTATTTAATGGTTTATTTATCTAAGAATTATTCAATTATCTCTGATATGCTTCAAAAAATAGACACGGATGTTAGGTTTATTGCTGTAGTATCAATAAAGGACAACCATCAGAATGAATGTTATAAAAAAATGTCTAATGAAAAGTCAAGCTACAAAGTTGGTTAGAAGAAAAACATTGTAATACAATGAAGAAAAATTGAATTGCAATTAGCATTTCATTTATTTTCAATAAACAACAATTCAGTAAAGCAATACAGAATCAGAGAGAGCTTTCTCTTCAGCAGGAGCGATTTGCACTCAAATTAGATACAGCTTAAATAATAAAACCATGTGTTTTGTTTTAAAGGGCTTATTATTCCCCTCCTAAAAGAGAATTATTCATAACTTCCGTACAACAAATGACCTTGGTAATATTTTCTTTTTTTAACAAATGTATTTTTAAAATTATTTATACCTTAATGATAAAATAGTATCTCTTTTAATAATTCTAAAATAACTGTAAACCAGCCACGGTGTGCCCTATCTTGGTAATTTTACGTGACCTAGCCGTATCTATCAAAAATAGTTTTTTGTTTGACGCGATTATTGCACAAATGCACGTACTAAAACGCAATAAGGACGGATAGGAGTAATTGAATCAGTCATTTTGAAAAAGTGCCATCTCCATATTTATACCAAAGTGTGTCCCTTAATATATCGATTCATGTATTCCATATAAAAACAGCTTTCGACATCTAAAGCAAATTAAAAATACCATTTTGCCATTTATTTGAAAAATGGATTATCACCTTGTGAGGCACCATTTTCTTCTAAAGGAACCATTCATCAAGAGGTCCCAGCTCATCATGCAATCACCTGAAAGCAACCCAGCTTATCAAGAAAAACTTATAAAAATGCAAGACATCATAAAACTGTATCAATACATCCCTAATGACAATAATGTTTTCTTGCATGACATTTTGAGTGGCCCACTACTATAGTGGAAGAATAGCCAGAAGAGTATTAATTATTTTTTTCACAATTTTAACTTTGATTTTATATTGATTTTTTTAAATAAAGTTTTAAACATAAAACGTACTTTGCCAATGAAAAAACCCTTAGTCATTTTGAACAATAATCATCTCCTCTAGAGGAAAAAAATTGGGCCTCTCACTTAGCTTTAAAAAAGATTTTCAAGATATTTTTGCTTTAGGATTAAGGCCTTATAAACATAAAAAAATACTGCGTTACCATAACTAATAACAAAGATTTTAACAGTTTTTGCTTCACCCGTAAATTTTAAATTTCAGAAAATTGACCGATTCAATTATGAGTGAATTATAATCATAAAAGTGCACAAAAATGTGATCATCTGAACATATTTTCTGAGATATTGTATGTTTTATTTTATTAATTATTTATGTTTATTTAGTTCTATATTACATACGGCCTTACATGTTATTTATTTATTATTTTAACATAAAAACAACCTTTAAAACAATAATGAATTTAAGTTATTTGTAACAAACTTTATTTATTATTTTGTGTTATGTTTGGTAGGTTGTGGAAGATTTTGAAACCCTTGTACATTAAAAAACTTTCTGAAATACTTTTGTTTTTCTTCTGTAGGCTTATAGTGTCGCCACTTTTTGTATTGTAGATATGTACGAAAATACTTTTGAAAAGTTTCAATCTATTATTAAAGTTATCGTTAATCATTCGATTCTATCAGAATGTCATTGTCGCTTACTTCAATATACTATTTGTATATTATAAATATATATTATACTTTTATATTTTATTCCATTTTATTTATATATAGATACTATTGTATGTACAATATACTATTTGAGGGGAAAAGTATATTTAGAGTATTTTGATTGTGTTAAAATTTTCAAGAATACAATACAAAATTTTATACCCAGAAGGATATCATTAATCAAGATTTATTTAAGATTTCTCATAGAGACAAAGCTACTTTTTTCAACACATAACTATAATAAAAAATATAGATATCTCATTACCAAGGGCGACATCTGTACTGTTGAGTGAAAAAATTTTCAATCACATATGGAACATTAAAAATTTTGTGATAGTCTATCGTGGGTAATATTAGTGAACGTTTCATAGATTTACAAAAGATTTAAACCCAAGATTTACATAAGATTGCCTACACAGATTTGAACCAAAGATTTACATAATATTGGCAGCATAATTAAACAATTTTAAGAAGATATATGTATGGTTTTTATCCACCCTGTTTTATTTTTTTATAACCGTTATGTGGGTGATCTTAGGTGGAATTTATGAAAATTACATTATGTTAAGTGATCACTTAAGAAAGCCATACGATATTCTCTGTGAGATGTCTATAATATATGTTTAAAAAAGTATATGAAGGCATGCCCGGTACACGAGCCTTCACTTTACGGACGTATTCCCATTGACACAATTCCTCAGAATGCGGATGCTTGCGTCGCAGGAATGAATACTTAGCGCTTTGCCGCCACCCGATCGGCTTCCCACTCCACTGTACTCGCGTCACGGTGTTAGCGTCGTCAGTTTATTTGTAAGCTCTGCTCGCTTCGTTATTTACATCCGTTATGCACACACATGATTACAGTGCAGTGCATCTGCCGATAACGGGTTTAATTAAATGCATTCGTGTTATTATACGATTCAGAATGGAAAATTAAACCAACTGGAATGAACATATTTTTACTTCCTTTCTTTTAACTCGTAGCATCTGCTTGCTTGCTTGCTTGATGCAAACACATTGGATCGATTTTTAACCCCTTTTCCGTGATCCAATCGAGCTGAAACTTTGCAAGCAGATTCGTGGCGACAGTCAAAACGATCTGTCAAATTTTTGTTAGTAAAATTATAAGTATAAGTTTGGATTTTTAGAAATTTTTAATGGTTTTTTCATACAACTTTGTTAGTTGTATGAAGAGACTTCGACGCATCTGGTAGACACAAAACCGATTATAATATAATTTTGGATTTTTGGAAATTTTTATTACTCCCTTTCGTAGCGTCGCCCGACAGAAGCCCAACGCGTAGGTTAAGCGCCAAACCAGTTTCCACTAGTAAATGAGAAAGGGAGTATAATAAAAACTTGGTTTTTGTGGGATAGTTTTTTACTCTCTTGGCGCCTGCTTGCTTGCTTGCCGTCGAAAAACCTTTGGATCGATTTTTAACCCTTTTCCTGTGATCTAATCGATCTGAAAAAAAAAATTATAGTATAATTTTGGATTTTTCAAATTTTTAATGTTTTTTTCGTACAAGTTGTATGGAGATTCCGACGCATATGGTAGATACGAAACCCGAAAATGAGAAAGGGAGTATTGTAAAAACTTGGTGTTTATTGGTTACTTTTTTAACAATATTTTTATTTGAATTTGAGAGACTATTATATTTAAGAACACACTCTTATTGTGAAGTTGCAATTTTTTCAGAACAAAGTTCAGTGAAATTTAAAACCAAATTTATTAATCAATTAGAACGAAATACAGAAAAATGAAACAAAGAAAAAATAATTTGGCTGCTACCGGGATTTGAACCCAGATCACCTACCTTTCCAGGCAGGTATGCTACCAATGCTAACAGCCAAAATATTTTTTCTTTGATATAAATTAAGCGTTGTTTCATTTACAGGGTGGAAATTCATGATTAACACAATAATTTATACACAACGCTTTTTCCACTTATTTGAGTTATATATCACTAAGCGCTTCCAATGGGCACAACCATCATCTTCAGAGGCAATATTAAAACTAATTGTAAATCAATATTTCCGACAAATAGAATGTAAAGGGTTGAGGGGAGAAATACTAAAAAAATAATAAAGCAATCAAAAATAAAAATAACCTAATAAATATTCAAATACCTGCGTCATACGAATTATTAAAATAAGTATTATTGTATGTACAAATTAATTACTATTGTATATGTCAATAAATAACTATCCTTGCCACCCCCTATTGTTGTGTATAACCGCAAAGTTAATGCTTTAAATATTAATGATATAAAAAGTACTAATTAAATTTGCACTGACTTAATGAGTTTACCAAATATTGGAAGAGTGCCCCGTAAAAAGCTTCAATAATCGAATAGCATGCATGAGAAGACGTGTTTCGAGAAGAATAAGTTTCCAATTTTGAGTCCGATCGGCTGAACGGTGCAGATTTGCATTGAAAATATATCACGGGGAGGGGAATGGGAAAAAAGAGATGGGGGAAATGTCGCCTACGTTACCTGAAGGGTCCTGAAGAATAAGTTATCCAAATTTTGAGGCCGATCGTCGAACGATACAGATTTGAATTGAAAATATATCACGGGGAGGGGAAGGGGAAAAAGGAGATGGGGGAAATGTCGACCATGTTACCCGAAGGGTCCTGAAGAATAAGTTATCCAAATTTTGAGGCCGATCGTCGAATGATACAGATTTGCATTGAAAATATATCAGGGGGAAGGGAAGGGGTAAAAAAGTAGGCGGGAAATATGACCCGCGTTACTCGCCGGGTCCTAAAAAAAAGTTCCAAATTTTGAGTCCGATAGGTTAAGATTAATCGGGTTAAGGTTAAGGTTAATCGGGGGAGGGAAAGTGAACGAGGCAAAAGTGGTGTGCTAGGAACGAAGAGTGGTTTTCTATCCTCTCTGCCTACCCCTGCATTATGATTAATTTAGCAAATCGTATTATATTTGCATTAAAAATGAAAAATATACAATAGCATCAATTCTATAAAAAAAAGTGCTCCAGATAATGGAGTATAAGCCCGATTACACAAATTTTGTAATTCGTGCTCGACTTTTCTTTTGCCTGGTACTTCGTAAAGAAATGACTTGAAGAAAAGCAGGACCAAAGTAGGTATGATACTAATAACGACCTGGATTTTGTTAAATGTATATTTAGAATGTTTCAGTCTTCAGTTTCAATCTTCTTTCTGGACAGATAAGGATATCTCATCATATTTTATTATAGTATTAAAAAGTATTAAAAAATTCGGTACTTTGAGGCGTAAATACCATCCGAATCATTTGGCTTCTTCAGAAGTACGGTAATGGAGAAAAGGTGCAATATTAATATAAGGAGAGGGATCATTTACACATAAATTTCTAGAAGGTTAGGCATTTTTACCATGATAAAGAATTAAGGGACAGGGGTTTAAAATAGAAAATTTTCGATACTTTGTTTAATTGATTTTGTTCATTTTCGATAATAATATTTCTTCGTATAATCTTACATTGCAATAAAAAACTGATTTGTAATAACACTTCAATAATTTTCTCTCATCTCTATATATACATATTTTTTTAATTTTAACCTTTTAGCTTATAATTGCCTCGAAGAATATTTCCAATCGATTTTCAAAGAAGGCTTAAAACAATAACTTCTTTAAATTATTTTTAATAATGTGACTTTGTTAAAAATAATAGAAGTAGAAAGTTAGTTTACGAGAAAATAAGTATAACAATTTTAATACAATTTAATGAATATACATACCTACATACAACAAAACGTGTCAAAACCAAATCATATGAATAAGATTTTTTTAGTGAATAATTTTTAAACATACCTCTGTATTTTAGAAATCGACATTATCGTTGTATCCAAATATTTTTTCAAATAAATATTAGGTCCTTACATATGAAATTGAGGTTTTGCCGTACTGGCAAATTTGATCTCAAATATCTTCTCTTTGGTTAGGAATTCCAAATCCAAATTTATACAGCTATTTACTCATGTATTTGTGTTTTGAAAATAATAATTCATTTGTTTTTTCCTCAATTGTTTTTTTCTTTGCGTCACTCAGTTTACAAAATGAAAAACTTGAAATATCGCGTTATTTACGAGTACGAGTTCCACCGTGGCACCAGTGCTACAGAAACGGCTTGAAGGATTAATGATGTGTATGGCGACGGTGCCGCAAAAGAAAACACAGTACGTTTTTGGTTCCAACGTTTTCGTTCTGGAAAATTCGACCTGCAGAACAAACCCCGTGGACGGCCGGAGACCAAAGTTGATAATGAAGAATTGAAGGCTATTGTGGAAGCGGATCCATCGCAAACCACATCCGAGTTAGCTGCAGGCTGCGGTGTTAGTGAGAAAACTGTTTTAATCCACTTGAAGTAAATTGGTAAGGTGAAAAAGCTTGAAAGGTGGGTACCTCACGAATTGAGTGAAGCAAATCAACAAACGCGCGTTGACTGCTGCGTTGCATTACTCAACCGGCACAATAATGAAGGGATTTTCAATCGAATCATCACCTGTGATGAAAAGTGGATCCTGTACGATAATCGAAAGCGCTCATCGCAATGGCTGAACCCTGCCGAACCAGCCAAACCATGCCCCAAGCGAAAATTGACTCCAAAAAAGTTACTTGTGAGCATTTGGTGGACTAGTGCTGGTGTCGTTCACTACAGCTATCTTAAATCTGGCCAGACGATTACGGCAGATGTCTATTGTCAGCAACTGCAAACCATGATGGAAAAGCTAGCTGCTAAACAACCGAGGCTGGTTAATCGCTCTAGGCCCCTGCTGATTCATGATAACGCTAGACCATACACTGCACAACAGACGGCTACCAAATTAGAGGAGCTTCAATTGGAATGTCTAAGACATCCACCGTACTCTCCGGACCTTGCCCCAACAGATTACCATTTTTTTCGAAATTTGGATAACTTCTTGCAAATGAAAAAATTCAACTCCGATGGGGCAGTCCAAACCGCCTTCAAAGATTTTATTGATTCCCGTCCGAATGGTTTTTTTAGTAAAGGGATCGATGAACTACCTATGAGATGGCAAAAGTGCATAGATAGCAATGGTACATACTTTGATTAAATAAATATATTATAATAAAAAAAATCGGCTTTATGTTCCTCCCATACTAAACCTCAATTTCATATGTAAGGACCTAATAATTGAATATTTCTTATTCTTGGAACACAATAATTATGTAAATGAAAATAAATATTGCTCCATACTCTAGTCAAAAGATAAAATAAAAAAGTCGGCACAAATTAATCTTAAAAACCTCTTCGTTTAAAAAATTTTCATTCATCCATTCATAAGTATTTAATTTATTCATTCGTTTCATTAATTCATAAGAAACCATCCTCTTAGCAAAGGATGGTTTCCTATGATTATCGTTAAGTATATGCGTACATTATTTGCTATAATTGGTTGATCGACTTAACTTGATTCTTATAAAAATACTATTTTATGTTTTTCTACTGTTCAAGCATGACTGTTACGTAACCGTATATTTTGAAAAAAGTCGAAATAAAATATATATTTCATAATACTACTATAACAATTTTTATTATAGTATTCATATTTGAACATATCATAATATTTCGTAAAACTCGTGTTTCAACATTCTCACTGCACGCGCCTAACTTTTTTGAAAGATACTGTTGATAGATTAAAGTATGCCACATATTATTCATCTTCTTTTGGATTTCTTTTTCTTCTCTTCACTTTATGCCATATTTGTTTTTATGTAAAACTCTACGAGATCGAACACAATTTTCTGTTCGAAAATACGTTAGTAAGGACATATAATACAACAGATAATTATGTAAGCAAGGAAAAGCTACCCGGCGGATAGTTTCCCAAAATATAGCTAACCAAAGGCTAGCTACACAATGAATAGTTTCCGAGCGGATGCCGCACAGTGATCGGAAAAGACAATCTGAGCGAGCAAAATTATTTTAGTGTTTATTTGTATTTTATACCCATTAAATAATAATAATAAACCAATTTAAAGATATGAAAAATAAAATAAATGTTGTATTGAAAACTTGATTATACCACCTAACAACACTTTATATTTAATTCTAAACTTGTCTTTATGACGTCCGCAATTGATCCACATTCGACGTATTTTTCCACATAAATTTAACAAAGTTTTTTTTTATTTTACCTTGTTGTATTAATCGCCCTTAAAACAGCTTTTTTTCTTCCTTTAGAAAAGTCTCGCTCCTTTAACCATACTCCAAATGGTTTTTTCCTTGGTAATCCGAGAGCTGGAAAATAAATAAATTCTGAATACAGGCGCACCGGTATTCCAGAACCAAGGTATTAGAGAACGATAGTTTACAACAATTATAATCAATACAGGTCAATCCCAGTTTTGGCAGTCTAAGGCATGCAAAAATATTTACGATATTTTGTTAAAAAAAAATCGTGGCTTTGTAGAATATTAATTGAATAAAAATGTTAATTATATTAAAAAAAACTTACCGATTCATCGGTTTATCGATTCCATAGTTCGAAGAACAAAATTCAAAAATATAAACACACCACTTTGGTACAAACACTCGTATCCGACTGACAATAACACAACTTTATTTTTTTGCAACAACATGTCACTACCTGCTCGACTAGACACGGGGGTTTACTCTAGGTAATTAACTATTAGTAGGACATTATCACCCAAGGAACTAAGTTTATTTCGCTGCATATATTTTATTTTTATTACGACTTTCGTTTCTTGAATTTGACGCGCACAGAATCTAATTTCCAACCTTTGTGTGCCGTCGGGCAACATTCACTCCCGTAAGGCAGTAGCGGGAATGCTGTAATTATATTTTGATATTTTAATAATCAATTATACTTCCTCATCCTCTTCTTTTTTTGTAGATATTCTTCTCCATATTCTTCAATTTTTACTTTCCTTCTTCATCTCTACATATCAGAGCGAAAGTTTACATTTTCTTCCATGGGGGAAGCAACGGGCATGCTAGTACACATATTATAATTGCTGGCAAAAATAGAATGACAGTATTATTGTCAACTATTATTATACATTACATTATTATTAAGTATTAATTTAATATTATTCTCGACTGGTGTATAATTATTACGCCGATAAACATAAGCAAATCCTTTCAGCAAAATAGCAGTCTGACTGTATGCGGTTCACCACTGAAAAATTTGGTCTATTCTCATTGGTTTGTAATATCTTATCAATTATGCTTCGAAAATTTTGACATCATGAATGCTATGATTAACAATAAATACGATATTATTTTTTGCCCGAATGAGTCTCGAACCTCAAACTAACTAGATCACTAGGTGAATATCTTAATCACCAGACCATCAAGCTAGTTATTTAAACACAGTAGGTATATTTATTTATTGTTACATCATATCACACCAAATTCTTTATCTTTTATTTCTGACTATTAGGGGATTATTGATATTTTATTTAAAAAAATTATATTACGTAATATTCCTGCTCTAATAAAAAATAAAAATAACTGATTGTATTTGTTGAACAATGATTAGTTCCGATAAATAAGTTTAAAAATGAATTAACTGTTCAGAAATGACAATAACCATAAAACATTTAGGATTAACTTGGTTTCAACCAGCTGAGCCGGAATGGTCATTACATTGTAAACATAAAAAAATTGTGTTTTGTAAAATCTCTTTATGTTTACAAAAGAAAATTGTTAAAAAGTTTTTACGTTTATTGATAAACTGCTGTTGGCACTGTTGAGAGTTTGCTTGCATACACGAAATTCAAGGTTCGATCCTATAGATGATGATAAAAAAAAATACATTGAAATGAATTCTAAAATATTTTTTGTTAAAAATTGGAGGTTGGTGGAGTTATAAAATATATTTATATTAAAATACATCACACTTAGTTATGAGGTTTACGATTGGTAAAATCCTATGTGGACATTATTATAAGAATTACAAAAAGTAATTATTATAAGATAATGTCACGGAATGGCAAGCAAAAAAAAATGTAATTAATATAATTAATATAAATGTACTTTTTTTTTCCCAGGGCCGTTCTATAAGCCGACGGCTCCCATACCGGCCCTACTCTTGCGTCACCAGGTTGACATTTTTATCTTATTAAAGCTATCCCCGTGCGGCGCCGTAAAGGGCGAACGCCGCAAGGTTCTGCAAAAACCCATTCACTGTCCACACCACCAAACCGAAATATTAATTTAAATAAAAAAATATAAAAGGCATATATATAAAAACAAAGCATAATAAGTACAGCAGCATAAATTCCAGAAACAAAAGCAAAAGAAACATGATGAGTACATAAGAAATAATCAGTATAAAAGCAATATTTATATAAAAATGAGACAGTAGAGCCATCATACAAGAAGCTGGGGAGGAGGATCTGGCAGAAGGGACAGTGGATATATGAGTTTTGGGTTTGGACAAACACTCCCTAAAAGGGAAGGACATATACAAAAAAAAATAGGCTGGTTCAGTTCTAGACGCCTACAGGATCCACAGTCTTACAGATAACTTACCCTCGGAGAGGTTATCGAGGTATCAGATAACTTACCCAACGTGACATCCACGTCCGGGCATAGCCTCGAAAGAATCTGAGATTATTTCCTTTTTTAATGAGGTCACCTAGGTGGACGATGCCCCACTCCCTCCAACTCGCCTAACATCTCCTCTCTCGCATCATTCAGCATCGAGCACTCCCAAAGAATGTGCCCCGGAGTCTGTCTCACACGCCCGCAGGCCCACCACGGGTCTACAGCAAGTTCAAGATCATTACTTGCAGGTCAGCCGGCAAAACGCCAGCTAACACAGGCAACGCAACGCTGGATGCGGTTCGATAGGCCCCAAGGCAAGCAGAGGAATCCGCTGACCTCGAATTAGGGCCGACGATATGACCAAAGTGTCCAGACGGTGCGCCCAGACACGGGCCGCGTACGTGATTTGACTCACGTACACCGTCCGATATATCTGGCGCACCACCGGAGACCTCAGTCCCCAATCCGCAGCATTGATCCGTTTCACCGACAGAAAAAAGTTCGAGGCCCTCTCAGACATAGCTCTGACGTGCGCCAAGAAGGAGCCCGATGTGTCCATCCAAACACCCAAGTACTTTACTATATTTTCGAATTTGACATTTAACCTATTTAACTTGATTATCGGGCACCTCTCAAAGTGACCCCGTAACATCATGGCGACAGTCTTGTGATGCGCAAGAGTCAGTTTATTTCTTATGCACCAGTCACTAATCATTCCAAGCGCCCTGTTCGCCCTACGCTCTAGTTCGCGCCGACTCTCACCAGACACCAGCAGCAGAGCGTCATCAGCGTAAGCAACCAATGTGCAACCATCAGGCAACGGTAGCAAAAGCAGATCGTCAAACAGAATCTTCCACAGAGTTGGGCCGAGCACGGAACCCTGTGGACAGCCCACATCGGTATCTCTGGTGACACTTATCCCACCATAGCTCAAGGTGGCGTGTCTGCCACTTAGGTAGCTCTTTAAGATTTCAAAAAGGTACCTAGGGCACTGCCTAACCTTCAGCTTGGTCAGGCAGCATTATCAAATGCTCCGGATATGTCCAGGAATATACCCATAGCGTATTTCGTGGATACATTGCCAACCCAATCCTGTGTATGCAGTATGGCGTGCTCCGTCGACATCCCCCTAACAAAGCCAAACTGCCGGTCGCAGGCAGGCGAGAGTGCTACCTCAAGCCTGTTGCTTATCAGAGTCTCGAACACCTTTTCGAGGCCGGGAAGGAGCGTGATAGGCCGATACGCCCCTGAATCTGACCGCGACTTGCCGTAGAAGAAGTGAAGAATCAACAAAAAAGGACCTCGGAAGAAATAATCATTCGGCCAACACCTCCGCCATGATAGGACGCTCTTCTGTTGAAAGTGAATAAGACTTCAACGAAACGTCGAGATTTGCTTCTTACTTAACTTTTTAAAGATATCTTTTCAGTCTAAAAAGGTTAACGATATTCCAACCACCGAGACGGCTTCTCAGTTCATGGCCAATATAAGATGTAGCAGAAATGCTCTTTCGGCATTGTGGGACGAATGGTTATCAAGCATTTATAATTTTTTTTCAAGATAGGGACCTCGAATTGCAATTCAACGGATGTACGTTTGGCCTTAATCCATGTCATAATTAAATTAATTAAGAAACATTTCATAAAAATCATTAAAAATTTTCAGGCAACACTATATTCATTTATAATAACTACTTATTTAATCGAAATATTAAGTTATACCTGCTAAGGTGAACACAACTATAAAGTCTATCGACCAATGACGTCTCGACTCGAGCTGCGCTTTATTTCACTCCCGCCTGTGTACGTGTAGGTACGAGTCAAATAAATCTGACCGGACTGGCGCACGGCGTGCCATTTGTATATTTTGTATCAATCCCGAAAATCCGAGGGGACGTTTTTTAATCCCGGGATCATAATCCCTAGTCACAATACTATTGAATGATCAATCAGTAATCTAGAGTGATCTACAACATTTGCAAAAAACCATCTGGAACAACCGAGAAGCAACGGCAAACTTCTCCTAAACACTAGAATAATCTATAAAATTCGCGTTTCGTTTGGTGGATCTAGGCCGCCGCGGAGTCATCGTGTTTTAACAGCATGTTGTTGTTGTAGATTTAAGAAGCGTTAAGTTTAATTCGTGTTAACTTACTTTGTATATTAAATAATTAATAAATCGCTTATTAATTTCCAGAGTTTTTATTTTTTTTCCCGCAGCCACAACACGTGAAAATAAATTAAAAATGCTTTTAATTTATTTTAACGTGTTGTGGCTGCTGGGTCTCTACACTTATTTCTCAATTTGATAAAATTGAACTAAAATTTTCGACTGCAAAAACAAACATACGATCTATCGTACGAATAACTCATGTTTAATAAGAATGTATTTATTTTAAAATATACATTTATAATATAAATGTTGAATCTAGATGCTCTAGAAACACTAGAAATTAATAAAGCAATTAAAAATAAAAAATATAATAATTAATTAATTAATTAAGGTAATTGAAAAACATTCAAATACCTACGTCATCCCCATTATTAAAATAAGTATAAGTGTACGTAAAAATTAATTACCTATTGTTGATTATGTCAATAAATAAATACCCCTTCCTCTCCGTCCACCCTTTACTTTCTATTTGTCGGACATATTGATTTAAAATTAATTATTGTAAATAAATATGTCCGTATATTACTAATATTGCCTCTTAAGATGATGGTTGTGCCCATCGAAAGCGCTTAGGCTTATATAACTCAAATCAGTGGAATAAAACGTTGTGTAAAATTATTGTGTTAATCATAAACTTGCACTCTGTAAATGAAACAATGCTTAACTTATTACATTTTTTCATATTAATATTGATAAATATCGAAGCTATGTAGGCACTTTTAATGCTCAATAATAATGGAAGATTATTAATTTTAATCGAAATAGTTACCCAATTACATCAAAAATTATTTAATAATGTATGGTCATCCACTTTACGTAAATAATTGAATGTTTCCGAGCTCTAGCTGGTTGGGAAATCGGTGGAAAATCGGTGACAAAGAGAACTAATTAAAAGCATGTAATAATGGATACTTTAGTATTTATCTCTTTATTTAAAGTTGTCACAAAAAAAGCATATTGTTATTCTGTAAAATAATTTATTTAATAATAATTTTTATTTTATAAAAGATTTATAAAGAAAAATATGTTTACACTACTTGCGCGTAAGACGTAGACACGTTTGTGGGTTTAGTGGTGAAGATATTAGTCTAGTGTTGTAGATTTCTTCAGAGACCAATAATTTAGTCATATTTTCACAGAACAATAGCTTAGTTTGAAAATATTACGAATACTGATGAGACACATATCGTTAACACACTTTTATATCTCAAAAATCTCCACTAAAAATACAATTTTAAAAATAATTTTGTAAATTTAATAAATTAAGACAGGAATAATGGAATAAGCCTCTTTCTTAATTTGTGATTAATGCAACGTTATTGGAGCCTCTAACTCGCGTTTTCCCTACTATATATTTAATGATGACAGTTTCCATTATCCCAAAAGGATTTTCTTACTTTTTCTTTATTAGAGTGTTACAAAAAGTAATATCCCTTATTCATTGCCTAATCGCAGTGGTGTTATTCAGGAAAAGCTTCAAATCTAGCGGGAGATTTTTTATGACTACATTATCGCTCCCACCCTCTCGTTATAGAAATACAAGAGTTTGGTTAATAATTTGAAACACCATTAACATAACAACGCATTATTTGATAAGTAATCTGAAATTCCGTGTTTTCGGTATTTATTCATTCAATTCTTCGAATTCTCCATAAAAATAAAAGAACACTTGTCTATCGACTAGACTATATTGAATTTCAGCTCAATTGTGAAAATAATATATATCTTTTAGTTTGTGTCTTCTGGGGTACTTCGCCATGTTTTTAAGACCTTTCTTTTTCAACAAAAAACACAATGTTGTCAAGTTTGACAACATTTTGTTTTGAGGTTATTATTAATTACTGATCATTTCTACTCCTCTTGAAACTTTAGTGACAAAAATAACTCAAAGCGTGTGTACTAAAGTTTGATTTTTTTTTATTAAAATAATCATGCTGCATTATAAAGTAACTGCCATAGCAATCAATTGTATAAATTTGAGATTATTTCAATGATTTTTTTATAGTATTCATGTACGGTAGGTAACACACAAAAAACCGTTTTTTTCCAGACATACGTAATTTAGATTTTTACATATCGAGCAATATTACTCTGAAAATCTAGTCTATTTAGAAAATGCAAGCACGCTTATCGTCTTTTGTTTGCATGATGATGACGCAGCTCTCGGCTGGGTTTCATAACCCAAAGGGTGATTATCCAGCCATTCCGCATTATCTTCTCTGAATCGAGAAAACTCTCTGTAATGGGTTTCGGTGTCTGTTTTTAAAATGCAGCCATACTGCTTGGTTAAATGGGAACGAGTGCATTAGAATATACAATCCTTCCATTAGCTAAATTACTAGTGGTTCTTAATAAATTCACTCCAAAACAATTTATAATAATAAAATATCACGACAAATATTATAAACATAGCCGATATTTTTTAATATGATTGTGTTTTATTGGAAGTGAGAGGTAACTTGTATTAAAAATGCTGAAATTGAAGAAAACTTGAATAATTTAATGGGAGGTTCGTGGATGGACTGTAATATATAAGAAATAATTACCTAAGTATCTTTGTAGACATCAACGAAGAAGAAAGAACGAGAAGGAAATAAAAAATAAACAAGAAAAGAAAAACTTCTTTTTTGTTTATGCATACCTACTCGTATATACGGTACGTAGTGCGATTAAAATTATTTGAACACAGTAATTTAAAAATAATTTCATTGTCTGAATGTTCGTAACTTCTTTTTTCTTTAAGAGCCGACATAAAAATACCGTCAGTTTTGATGGGTTACTAGTTAAGCAATAAAAATATACTTACAAAAATTAAAAAAAGTGGGACAAACTCAACGTTATTGTTTTTTATATATTGGCATAAATAAAAATAATTATTATTACATTCTAGCCTAAATTGTTGCTGTCTAGGGTAGTAATTTACTTGACCTGACCTGATTCGCCACACAAATATACAAATTAGGTAGTTATTAAAAAACCACAATTTTATTAAATTATCACAATGTTTCTGGCTACTGATCCCATCATCATAACACAAAGTGTTTTCTTGTGTTATGATGAACATAGTGTTTCCACAAAATCATTTTGCAGTTAAGAATTTATAAATTATGATACACATTGTGTGGTACATTAGATACAAAATAGAACAAAATAAAATTAACAATATTTCTACATGTACGTTCTACGAACGCAATAAATGGATTTTATTTATAAAGAGATAATTATTAAATTAAAAAAAAATAAAAAGCTATCATTATCAGTTGCGAAATCAATGTATACTTTTTTTTAATCTATGTTATGGGAATAACTATAGATGCCTCTAACGTAATCCATTTGAAGATATGGAATAAACTGGTTAAGAAAATGCATACAACTTTCAAAAAATGATAATGTTTGGATCTTCTTACGGCGGAATTGGTGAACGTTGCATTGTGTATCACTGTGATCACTTAAGCCAGCTTATACAGGTCATGAGCCCCGGGCCATTCTATAAATGAATTCCATACACGTTTCTTGCGACAATCTCTATTTATTTTATGCTTTACTGAATGAAAGCACGATGAGTGCGTTGTTTGAAAGCTAAAAATATGAATAAAGGTACTTTGAAATAATACATTTTAATCAGTTTTAAGTATTTACAAGAAAAATACGTACAGAAAATTTAATATTATTTTATTGGATTTATTCACAGTATTTTAAAACATCAAATATATGTAATATTAATAAAATATTTATTTTATTCGAAGTATGGAATATTTTAACATTATTTGGATTAAGGAATCTAAATCAGTTTACAGTATTAATGAGACCCTTGATTAGTACGTACTATCCCGGATTTCCGGTATAAATATTCTCAATTAATTTTTGGGATACGGAAATTAGATCAAGACTAAATGATGCTTTGTTATTACTTCGGGCGTGGTATTTATAATAATAAAATTGTTTCACATTAAAATTATTATTTGCCAATCTTGCACTTTTTGGTATATATTTTATACAAAGATTAAATATTTACTTAAATAAAGACATCCCTCATAAAATGTGTTTTTGACTAGCTTCTTTTGTAAATGTAACAGTATGAGAAAATTAGCATTTTCAGTATACAGTAGACGCATTCAACGAGGGAAAATTACTATGGATTAACTTACAAAAAGTGTGTTAGGGCAGAGACAACAAACAAACAACTATTTAAAACAGCTAAATTATGTTGATTTACACATTTTTCGTCATAAAAATCGAATCCCAAAATTCTTGGATTGCTTCAATTTTATTTAGGATGTAAGAATAGGTGGATTATTTGTCCATATTTTCATATGAAACAATTTTATTTATAATTGTTATCTATAACACGATATGGTAATATAATTTATGTGAGAATTTTAGCCCACAGCCTATTGAGTTATGTAGTATTATTAGGATTCAACGCGCGTCCACTTAGATTTACTGTACCTTATCGCATGCACGCACACTTGCAAAAACACGCTATCTTTCCGTGCATGTGTGTGGAAATGACCTTGCAATATTCTCTTTAACACATCTGTACGTGAATAATATAAAGGATAAGAAATAAATCTACAGATTAGTTAAGATTCCCCTGTGATCAAAACACAGTATTGTATTTCATGCTATTACATAACTTTTTTAGAAACGATTGTGTGTTATTTATTAAAAAACATTATTTCAAAAAACATAGTCCAAATTTCAATTTTATATTGAATTTAACCGTTTTATAGGAAAATTTATTGTGTAATATGTAATAGACTCCAATCTTGTCAGAACTTCAATAAACTTATCTATTACTAAATAAATCAAATTTCCGCCTAAAACATTTTGTTTCGCTTTTCATGAAATTTTTGAAAATTAATTATCAAAATTTATCAAACACAGCATCGAACTGTAGAGTTTGAAATATTTTCCCTACATAAATTAAAATTAATATTTAGGTACATTTAAGCCACTTCGGATCTGAATGGTACTCTGTATTGTTTTAAATATCGTGAGATTCGAATCGTCCGCACTTTTTTTGTATCAAAATTCTGACAATACCTTGTAGTTTAGGAGATATCAATAAATAAAGTTATTTTTTTAGTAGCACTTTTGTGATATATAATATTTCAATATAGATTCACTAAGTGATATTTTTCAGAACAGTTATTGATTGACTTGACTGAAAATGAAAATGATGTATAGGTATGTATTATAAATTTCTCCAGATGCTCCACTGCCAGAAATCTAGAATCACTTTGATTGATTTTGCTTTTTACAAAGTAATATTTTAGTTGATGAATTTAACGAATAATTATTATTGTTTAAATTATTCAATGGTCCTTGTTGTACTAACGGTACTTTTATAGCAATGTAAACGGATTGCCAAAGTGTGAACTTTTGATTAAGAAAAACTGCTGTGTTCACAATTTTCTTCTACACTAAACTAATATCGCTTTTTCCTAAAAAAAACCTTGATTCGTTTCAAAATACAAAAGACAATATACGAATATATTTGAATGAAGTTGATCTAAGGCGACAAAAAATGATTTTGTTGATTTAATAAAGTTATTTGTTTTTCCATTTATACATATAATATATAATTTCATTATTTTTTTGGTTATAAAATCATAATCTACATCTTTAACTTTAATTTCCGTATTTAAAAAAATTATCATTTTAGATAAAATCTCTACGTCCATCAAAACTCGTACAAGAATCCCAAAGTGCCTAAATTATATTTAAAATATATCGTCGGTGTAGCGCAATCAAGTCATTAAGTGACATTTTTGGGAAGACCAAGTTAGAGGTCGCTATGTTTTTTTAATGTAAACCACGAGAGGAAGAAGTCATCAATAGGTTTTTTTGCCAAAGAACGGCTGTTTTGCGGATGAAAAAGTCATTAGTTTTATTTATTTTTATTTTTTTTACAAATAGAAATCATCAGGTTACTTAATAACATTTTATTTTCTTTTCGATATACCTACTATAGCTAGACCGCATTCAAAATAATGTCTACAAAAAATGTGTGTTGTTACGATGCAAAAAATGAACACAAAAGAAATTTTTGTAGTAAGTAAGTAACCTTTTTTAAACTAAAAAATATAGGTATATTTATTTGGAATATCATTTTGAGGCTTGTAATACGGGCTTGCCAGGCAACTTTCCCCCGCTTCCTTCTTACCGGACAAAGCTAGGGAATGGTCTTTTGTTTGTGGTCGACCTATAGCGTATTCCACACTTTCTCACCAAAAGTAATGAACCGATTTTTGTGATTTCTGGCACAAATTCCATATGACAAGAGCTTTTATATGATTATTGCAGATTTAAGGCATACAAATTTTCAAAGCGATTTGCCAAAAAACATGAATTTGTAACTTCATGACTTCTTGCGCTGCATCGAAGATATTTTCATAATTTTTTAATCCATTATATTGTTGATGTTTAATTTATCTTTTCTTGTAATGATATTGAGATACAAAAATACTTTCCAGGTGTATTATTTGTTGAAAATACCTTCATATTTTAGGAGCAAAGTGAGATATAAAAATGAGAATATGTCTGCTACGGAAATAAAAACTTGCCATTTGTATCAAGTGTACCCAAATATAGACAGCGCCATTGTTAAAATAGTACGAGTATCGCCTTTTAAACATCAAAATAAAAAAACCGATATATTTTTGAAAAGGAATGCCAAGAAGGAGGGAAATAATTGTACTTGTAATTATTAGCAGTCAGTCTAGCGTGACCCCTTTCTTGGAAAGTGAAACCACATGTCTAGTCCGGAGGAGCGAATCTTGTTAAATATTGAAATCCCGCTTTATTTCCACAACTTCAAACCCCACTTGGTCGTACTTTAGAAATTTCAAGCCTATCCAGTTTCATATTTGTGGATGGAACCATAACTCCTAACTCTATTATTGTATTATACAGTTGCGTGGGAGCGGTACGTTAAACAACATGATGCTTTAAGCAAAGTGTGCAATTTTTATTTGTTTGGGAGACTCTTGAAATTTCATTTTTATTATTAACATATTATTAAACAAAAGAAAGATTTCACATAAAAATAAATAATAATCGCTACGTAAATAGTGAATTAATTAAAAAATAAACAAATGATTTGCAATAGTAAAGTAGCGATACACATTAAGACTGTATTTTCGTAATACTGTGAAATTATTAAGCACATAGTAATTAATGTTTAACCTTTAATCACTCCCAATGAAATTTTTACATAACTCCTCCTAAACTAATGAAGGGGATATAAAAGTCATCGGATTAATTGTGTATTGATGATTATTTAATCTTTAATTTGATACCATAAAAATATATAGATACCATAAAAATCCTTTACATTTTTTGAAAAAAAATTAAAAAACTGCTGAAAAACATTCATAAAATAAAAGTTAAGCTATAATAAAAAACATAGGATTGAATCAATTGCTACTGCGATCGAAGCTTTGGCATTTATTTTAAATATAACAGAATTGCAGAATTGATATATTTCATAATAATGACCTCGCTTAGATAATATTTTTTATACACTTGAACCGTTTATTGCAAAAAATGTTGATTCAAACTTTTTTCTTCATCACTACTTTTCTGCTAGTTGTGTTTCTTTTCTGCTGGTTGTATATTCATATCACTATTTTTTTTGTACAGTATATATAAGTATTGTGATAACTGAAATTCTTCTTGGCGGCCTCCCACGTCTTTTTCTAACTTTTCTAATTTAATAGCTTTCTTTTTTGCATTTTTATCCATTGTTTCGAAGTTTAAGTAGAATAGATACAAAATACAATAATTTTGTCTTCTGTATGTCCGTTTGTCCGTCTGTCTGTCTGTCTGTCTGTCCGTCCGTCCGTCCGCGTAACTTTGTGTAAGGTTCGTAACTTTTTTTATATTAATTTGTTTTTTAAATTTTTTTCATAGAAAAACTTTATTTTGAAATTTTTTTATCGAATTTCATTACGAAATTATTATTTTTGAATTATTTTTTTGGAAAAAAATTTTTTAAAGAATTTTTTTTTACGAAATTATTTAACGAATTTTTTTAAATAAAATAAACAAAAATTTAATCTTTAGCAAACTAACATGTAAAAATACCGCCATTTTTGACGGGGTACAATTATTATAAATATAAAACATGTAAAATGTAATTCAAAACAAATTTAATTGAGTTTAAATCATTTTAAATCGTATAAGTACATAATATGTATATTGAAATAATTTACGCGAACTATAAACCTAAAAAATTTTTTTCTGCCTTAGTCAAATTTGTTACATAACTGCTCACGTTGAGTCATTACTATACAGATGCGTCCACGCACAATGACGAATCACTAGGTATTAAAATATGAGCTGGACTTGACAGTGTCATCGGCAATCGGCTACACAAAGAATTACATATTTTGAATTGACTTTTAAATGACCCGACGCGAGTAATTAAAGGTTAATTTTAAATGCAAAATACGGAATTTATGGAGTCTCTGAACCAATACTGATGAATGGAAATTATGACTGGAGCTGGCAGAAATAAAACGAAAGCAGACTTATAGAATGCATTTAGGACACAGGTGTATTGTTGGCCAATCCATTTAAGAAGTAATAAATAAATTAAGAGCGAAGAGAATGAATTAATGAGGAAGGGACGATGTGACAGATATACGATCGGGGAATTAATAATTGTTTGTAGCAAAGAATTCATATGGGAGATAATATAGTTCAGAAAGAGCTTTATTATCTCCCGTCGCTAAATATTTCATCAAATGGAATTTTGATTAAATACCTAACTACTAGACATATTCATAAAGTAAGAGTCGTCGGCTTATATTTAAATGTTGGCGAGTCTGAACATAGTTTCACGCATGCGGGGCCATCTATCGACTTTTTACAAAGCTATTGCAGTCGTTTTTTGGTTTCAGTATGCATTCTCCTGTCGGTGAAAGCAAATAGCATTGTCCGCGACAATCGCTTCTCCCGCTAGTTGCGATGTGCGCGCTTTTTGTGTGCAGAAAGATCTTCATCTGCTAAAATTCATCGGAGGTTGTGTTTTGTATATGAACTTACAGTAATAATTTAAGAAAAGTGTAGAAACCGGTGTCGAGACTTTAAAAATGGCCACACACGACAACGCGCATCCTCACACCGCTGCCGTAACCTGAAGATGATTCAAGATTTTCGTTAGAAACTTTTTGAGCACCCTTCATATAGTCCCGACCTGTATGAAGGGCCGACTGCTTCCTCTTCATGCATTTAAAATGGTGGCTTGGTGAACGAGGGTTTTAAAACGACGAGGAACTCGATGCTGCCGTTGTCAACTGGTTCAATTCCCAAGCGGCGAACTTCTATACAGAGGGGTTAAAGAAACTGGTGCGGTGTTACGAAAAGTACTTAGAACTGAATGGCGATTATTTGTAGAGTAAAGTAGATGTAGTAAACTAAAACTGTCAATCGAAACCTTTTCTCACGAGTTTATTTTTAAATGACCAAACGGCCTTTCCTTTATGAGTATGCGTAGTCAAATGCGCCTTGAATAATTCAGATTATTTTTCAAACAAATTCAAATAAAATATTATTTTGGAAAACGGCGCATGTATCTACAACCATTTTAATCTTAAATTACACTGAACATTGAGCTGCAAACTATTTTTGTAAAATAAAATCAGAATAGTGAATCATTTAGTGATCAAGGAAATCTTAAAATATTACTGTTGAAATTTTTTGTATCATCTAAAATAAGAGATAGATATCGGTTAAATGTATTATAAATACTTTATCGTCAATTAAGTATCTTGTAGTATTTCTGAAATTATTCTGTACCAACGTAAAAGGGCCTGCTGAACAACTTTCAAAAACTACCCTGAGTTACTACTCTGAGTTATATCTCCGTTAAATACCTTTTAAACCATTTCAGCAAGGTTCAATTTATGCCATCCCTTCTAGTTTTCTGAGTAGAGGCCGCTGATTTATTTTATTGGAAGCCTTACGAAAATTGGGATACGATACATGTATCGCTCGTTGAAGTTATCTTAAAAAGCGCGTAAATACTAAAGTTTAGTAGACGCCGAAATAGACGGTCATAAATTGGGCATAAAATCAAAATTCATTGCGCCATACTATGCTGTGTATCGAGGAAAATATTTATGATATTACGTACAGTATTGCTACACCATGTCCAAGGAAGATGACACGGTGAGATATATCGCTATAGTAGGCCATGATGCTCAATTACAGTAGCAGCGAAACACATTGTAAAAAACTCGGACTTGGGAAAATCACATAGATCTAACATAAACGGGAATTGAAACCGGAAACCTCGGGATGAGAAGCTAGCCTCATGTCCACTGCACTACGAGAGCCACCCTTTAGTTTACTTGAGATAAATATCAGTACCATGGGATTTTGATCTGAAGATAAAATCAGAGATATACACATCTTATTCCTTAAGCCTACAACATCAAGCCTACAACAAACTTTTCTTAAATCAACTTCTTTCCAATCAATTTTCGATTTTGAAGCAATGAATGGTATCCATAGCTTAATCAAGACCATTTTGATAGCAAAAGTTCCCGTATCAGTCCTGTTCATTCGTCGCCTAGTTGAAATTTTTAGCACTACTTAGCAAGACCAATTTGCCCCGCATCGGTCATATAAACATCGGTGCGAGGCAGCGCGGCCGCTGAAACAAAAACCCATGCCTTTCATTATCGTCATCTTCATCCTCCTGTCCTAGTAGAGTCGGGGGCCCAAATACTCAACAAAGTGCTTCCATATTCACCTGTCTTACGCTGCTTCCACAAGAGTCAACCGATCTAGATCCATTCTATTTTCATACAGATTTGATGATGCTTCTGCCAGCTTAATCAGGGGCAATCGTCTTCCTTCCGGGACTGCCAAGCGGATTCTTCTTGTTATTCGTTCCTCTGGTATTCTTAGCACGTATCCAAGTCTTCTTATTTGTGATTTTTCTAGGTGAAGGAGTAGGGGCTTCATGCCATGTGTGTGTCTTACGTCGGTAATATGTCGATTAATATCTGACTCCCGCTACCCCCCTTATAAAACTCATCTCGGCAGCCTGGATTCTTGCTCTCAGTCTCTTGCTCAGGATCCAAATTTGAAGGCTATATATTAAAGTGAGCCTCTACATATATTTGAAAACAGTCAGTTTTGTCTTGATACTTAGCTCGGATTTTCTTATCAGCGCACTTTGTAGAAAACGTAGAGAACATGCATCTTTTGTCATTGCAAGAATAACTTCCATCTGTTTTACCACATTAATCAAAAGATTAATTCATTGAAAAAGATTAATCATGCATTTCTGTACTAGTCTATATATACATCAATGTTATTTTAGAATTCTTATTTTAGTCATTTTGAGATTGATAAATGAAAGTTTAAGTTTTCTCTCCTTGGTGTTGTAATTTGGTTGTATTAATGCCCCTGCTCTAACTCGAAACTGTAGGATACCGACTTGCATAAGAATCTACGCCTTTCTAGCTGATGGACGTGAAGGGTCCAGGGTGTGGTCGCCCTGGCATGGGGCCCAGAACGACGACACCCGGGCCATCATGTCTTATATATGCAATATATTTAATAAAGTGGAGTAAATAAGATAACATCATATTATAACACTTACTAATACTTAATAACATATGATAATCTAAATATGTTTATATATTCCAAAAAAAATATGGATGATGATGAGAGAATAATTTTTAGAGCTAGGAGTTTGAACTCGAGTTTTAATTTGGTTAACAATACCACATTTACTAACTCGTCTCTTCTTCTCTCAATACTCCAGTTACAATCGACCTTCCACCTTAGACCAATTTCTGCTCCTTTTCTAAGGATTAATTAATTATCTGTATTTCCACCAAGTCATGTTTTTCATGTATTTGAATGTATTTATGTAATTTAATACTTCACCTGTTGATGACACGTACTTTTACTCCCGAAATTCAAGTAGTATAACGTATAATTAAACGCAAACAGTGTAAAAGTAGAGTTTTATTCCATCCATTATAAAGATCATTTTTAATGTCTATAAAGTTAACGTCAATTCCACCAATAATATTATTGTTTGGTTCAAGTCACTTTCCTCACTAAGCGTTCGACAGTTTGATTAATATTTACCAAAACGCTGTTGAAACGTAGGATTATCTGAATCATTAAATTGGATCAAAATTTTAACAAAAAATAGAATGCAAATTGGCTGTAATTTAAAACGAACCGCATGAAACAGAAATCTTTTTAAAACATAAATCTAGTTTGGTCGCGCGTTGGAAGTGTACACGCTGATTTTGATACCACGTTTATTTATCATATATGTATTTTATCCGTTTTATTCGGTAGTAGAGTTCGGTTAATACAGAAATCGCTCAACAGAAATAATACATGTAAAATAATTAACTCATCGTTAAATTATATTACTTTCTGTTATATATGAAATATCCAACACTTACCTTTATCCACTTATGAAGTCGATTGTTTAAGATACTATTTCAATATATTTAACCTATACCTGGCTACTAAAATGCATTCGCGTAACAACATTTTAACGAGGTTCGTTTATTTCTCTTTACTAATATAAAGGCTCACATACTAATCCTTTTCTCTCTATACGAAAATTTTAAAGGAATCTGAAACATTGCATTGCATAAAAATTGACATTGTAAACATTGAAATGTCAATTTATTAATTTAACACGAATTTGGTAAATATCCGACTTTTTTACTACATTTCTACTGCAATTTAATTTTTATTTTTATTTATCTTACTTCTTTCATGAATTAAATTCTACACTTTTAAGGATATTCGTAAATATTTATTTGCAACGCGGCATTCCACTTATAAGTATTTCGTTGACTGTCCATCTGTAGTAACTTCGAGTAACGCCCATAACTTTAATGTATTTTTTTTTTTTATAAATAAATGTTTGTTCTTTAGGAACCGACATGTAAAAGTACCGTAATTTTTTACTAGATGCAACAGCTAGTTTACATATAAAAAGTATAAATTGTTTGATATGAGTATAGCTTAGTGAAGCTTGTGAGTGTTTTTTGTGAGTTATTTATATATAAAATTAATTATATGTATATTCTTCTCCTTTTTACTTTTAAAAGACCTATGTGGTCCGTTCTCCAGAGGATAGCGCCTCCTGTGAGATGGATTCCCAGCTGGCCTTCCATCTTTTGAGAGGTCTTATTCTATTATTAGGTCTTACTGAGGCTGATTATACCATTCGATATAAGGGAGTCTGGTACAGTCCATTCGCTGGACTTGACACGCCAGTCTCTCGTTACTGTCTTCTTCATCGTACAATGTTCTCAGTCTCACATATATCTCTTATTTTGGTTTTTCTCTTGTACTTATTTATATTATACTTATTTATAAGTAAACATTATAAATACTTAATTGTGAACAATATAAATACTTTTTTATAATTATTTATTAACGTGTCTTTTTCCCGCGGGTAAAGATGGAGCACCTCCGCGCTTGAATACACATTTATTTATTTATTTATAAAACACGCCCTGAATTGATCTTTTATATAATACAAAACTCAAAGAATATTAACAATTTAAATACAATAAGTATCTAATAGATGCAGGAAAGATATATAAGAAATATAGGAAAATGCAGTGAGTATTAAGAAAAAAGTAGTAAGAAAGAAAGAAGTGAAATTAAATAAGTTAAGTAAGTAATAAAGAGACCGATAAGAAGAAAATGATAAAAAATGAAAAAATAAAAAGATAAATTCAAAAAATATTTGTTGTATTAATTCAACATCAAGATCCAGGCGAACGATAAGAGAGAAAATAAGTAAATTTGTCTATTGTCTAGTCTACGAGCATTTAGTATAAAACAGGGCTATGTTCATTACCAAAGCGGTGCCATCTATGTATTAGGTGAATTCGTAATACAGTTAGTGCGCTGGGATTTTTGAAATCATATTTTGAAAAAAGTAATGGTAAAAATGGAGTGAGAAAGTTTGTCACCCAGAGTTGGCAAGCAGCCGATTGTTCCGCCCGGTAATAAGGCTACTGGGTGGTCGTAATCGTAATTCACGGTATTTGCTGGGCGGTGCTGGCAGTGCGTCGGCACACACTTTCGTTCTAAGTGCGGTTGGCTGACACGTCCGACACAAACTGTATGAAGTTACTCACTAATATTTTAACTGTTTAATTAATTTAAGTATCCACCCTTCGCGTCGCGTGTACGCGCTCTTGTCGGATGGTGAAAAATAATATTTCAGGAATGACACAGGTCCCATTTTCGCTACAAAATATGACTCCCTTACAATAATACACAATTATATTTATGGATTAAGTTTTATTGCCACTTTCGTGAATTATTCACCATTTTATTTTCGGTATCTAACCGTGAACCTTTAATTTATTTTTGATGTGCGTGAGCATTAAAATAAAATAAATATTAATTATTTCATCATAATACGTGTTTATATTCATTATACTGCGCAATACAATAACTGATACAGATAGGCCAAGAGTCACCAGGGCGTACAGTGAGAACAAGAAGCATGCCTTTTTCATAAGCATATACTTTGAAAAGAAACCGAAATAAGAGATATATTTCGCAATATTCCTATAACAATAATTAACGAATTATTCAGATTTCAATATTTCAGAATACTGCCAGATAAATACTTAATTTCGATTTTTTTTCCAAATATATGTTTAAATAAAAGTCATGCTTCTTATTCTCACTGTAGGTCTTGAGAGTCACTTAACCATTTTAAAGATAGATAACTCTTTATATTAAAAAAAATCTTGTTTATGCTGTGTTATTTTATACTAGCTGTGCCCGCGCGGCTTGGCATGCGTAGATTTTTAATACACTGTTTGGATCGTCATAGAACTTTCGCGAATCTTCTAGAACATTCTTCTTCCAGAACTTTTAAGAAATTTGTCGAATTAGATACACCGATACATTCGCCACTCAGTTTAGAAACTTATAGAACTTTTGGGAATTTTGTAGAACCTTCTTCTTCCAGAACTTTCTACAGCAGGTTTTTCCGGAACCTTCTAGACTCACCGACACAGTCGGCGCGCCTATATTGAAACAATCGGAAGCATTTGCGGTCTTCCCGTAACAAAAAAATGGGCTAGAAAGCACATTTTCGTTACCCGCTCCCATACACGCCCAGCCAACCCACCAAACTCGCATATTTTCGATGTGACACCAAAGGCTATCCACCACCATAACCACGGGTGGGTGGTTGTGGAGAAAACTTAGGGAAACACGGGTTTCTTTTTATATATATATATAATGATTTATAAATGTGACCTCTTTCAAAGATACTTTTTTTAAATGCATATTAAATGCTTGCATGTATTTGCGAATATTATTGTATTTGATAATAAATAGAGATGCGAACACGGAATATGTCTCGCATCAATATTTTTACTATTTTAAAACTAAGTTAGACGTTCGTGCTATGAAAATAGGACTAACTCGCTGGTGTCCTGTAATGGGGCTCGAACCACCGACCACCAGATCACTAGGCGAGCATCATGACCATTACACCAACAAGTTTCTCTACTGTATTGTTCTTTTATTTTGTGTGATCCAGAAAGTTCTCAGTAAAACTCGGCGCAATCTTTATAGATTTGTTCCCAGAATAAATAAAATGATGTATTACAATGTCTTTGACTGCGACGCGACCGTCTGGTTCTCAACACCGACCTTGCTGACTCACACACCCATCTCGTTCACAGGCCGTCTGCCGGCCCGCGCATTCTTCATCGCACATGACCGATACACACAGAGGTTCACTCATTCACACCTGCATCCACGACAATTGAATCGAGCATTTGTAATATATCTATCTACGAAATATTAAAATTTTACATCCATTAGTATTTTATAATGTTTTTAAGACCTTAATCCTAAAGCAAAAGTATCTTCAAAATCTTTTTTGATGCCCAGAATTTTTATTTCTATAGAAGAGATAACCCTTTTCAAAATGACTTAGAGTTTGATATTTGCCACCTTCATTTTTTTTTAAAAAACTTTGTTCTGAAAAAATAAAATAATATAATACTTAAAATTGTGTTAAAAAGATAAAACTCTTCTGGGTATTTTTTCATAATTTTTCCATTTCGGATTTCAATATTTTTATGTTTAAAGAATGTATAATTTTTGAAACTTAACAAATGGTTAAACATTATTCAAAATATTAAGTTGTAGCAAAAATTTCTATAAAAAATGAATTAGACCTCTTTCTATTGAAGAAAGACAATCGATTTAATATGTGTAAGCCGTTCATACGACGCACATTGTTTCGTTGTGTTAGTATTTACGTACGGGTATGAACACCAAAACGATTAAAAATATGACTTCTATGCACGGCTTATACATGCTAATTTGATTGTCTTTATTAAATAGTAAGAGGTCTACCAGAGAAAAATTGTTCGTATTCGATAACAATAAGATGTATTTTTAAAATAATTAATTTTATATTTTAAGTATATTCTAACAAAGTTTATACTATTTAAGTATGTAAAAAAATTTACCACAAAATAATTTTCCTCTCATTGAAGATGTAATGTATTCTTAGCTTACCTAGTAGAAAGAAGGCACTCAGACAACTTATATAAAACCATTAATATTTTCATATTATTAAATTAATACAGCTTCCTTTCATTTTGGGGTTAAATACGTTGAAGAGTTTCTCAGAAACAATGTTATAACTTGTCTAGCTACGAAGCCTTCATCAACATCCAGAAACGATAATTAAATCGTATCAATAATCCTCTATAAACTATTACAAAAGCGTTTATGGGAATCCCAAAAATCTCATTCCTCGTCCTTCTTGGAAGGACCTTCTGGAAATATGTTATCGAAATAATTTTGTTATTATTACAAAATGCATCACAAAATCTTCTTTCTCGAATAAACCATTAATTCTTACTAATAATATACAGGCCCGATTGTATAAATTAATTTTACCCTCAAGTTAGGCACATTCACATAGGTACGCTGATTTTTGATGATTAAATTATTTTTCAGTGTTGTGTAGTGTTGACGCATTATTAAAGTAAAACTTATTTGCCTCAAAATATATAATATATATATTACTTAGATAAAGCACGTGTTAATAAACATGGGCAAACAATAATATTTATTCAGACATATCCATATGTTCAATATGCTAACCACAGTGTTTTATCATGCGAGAAACCCGGGTTCGATTCCTTGCCGATGCAGCCTCTTTTTTTAATATATAATAATGTTGCTTATTTTTCTTGATCATAAGAATGTGTCGTAAATATAATACATATTGTGCTGACCTTCATGTTGATGTTGATATTCTTGCAGACACCTTACAAAATCATCTTACAAAAAGCCCTCCTACACACCCACTTTCTTGGCAATAACCTGAACCCATAGAACACATTAAAGTGATTACTGAGTTACATATTTTTACATCGATACACTAAATATAAATATGCATGTTTATGCTACGCAGGTCGAAGTCTAGGGATGTGATATTAGGCTGAGTTTAAAATAATAATGTGAGACAGGAAGCTACCTACACCGGATATCACAAATGTGAGATATAAAAGCAAAGGCAGCAATATACAAACACAGTCACCGAGCATTACTTATTTATAACGTACTGAATTCGAAATATCACAGGAAATGTAGCCAATAAATTTATAAAAAACATGATTTTGGAGGGATAGATACATACAATTTTGAATCAACGTTTTTTTTAAATAGAGATGCGAACACGGAGAGATGGAATACGTGTCACATCAATATTCTTACTATTTTCAAACTAAGCTTAACGCTTGTGCTATGAAAATAGGACTATCTTTGCTTTTGCTGTCTTTGCTTTTATACCCCAGAAATAACTAAAGCAGCCCATTCACTACACGGCCCCGGACCCGACCCGACCAATCCGGCGTTGCCCATACACTAGACGGACCCTTCCTTCCAAGTGTGATTACTGCGAGCCCTGGACACGTTTCAACATGTCGCCAGTGCTATCCAAGAAGACTCAAATAACTGTGATCGTCGGTGGAATAATTATGCTATTCGAGAAAAGGAAAAAGAAACGAGTTTGGACAATTGACTGGTTAAAAAAATGACCAGACTACAGCCATTTAAACCTGCTAAGGTGTATTCAGACATGCGAGGCACCCGATTTCATTAATTATATGAGGATGAACTATGCAACATTTCAAGAATTGTTGTAGTTAATAATACCTTGTAATAAAGACAAAATACATTGATGAGAGATGCGGTTACTCCAGAAGAGAGTCTAGCGGCCGATTACATTACGATTTTTAAGTCTTAAAATATAGTTGTGTAAAATAAATAAAACTGTTTATTATCGTTGAAGGACAATTTTTTTTACAAAAACACGTTAATCTTGCAAGCACACCAAGATGGCACTGATTGACGAGTCGGCCGACCAATCGGCCTTGGTCCGACCGGCGACGGACCCGACTACGCGGATTGATCGGGTCCGTCGCCGGTCGGTGAACCCGACGCGGACCTTCGGCGGACCTGCTCGTCACTACCAACCACGCACGGATTGGTCGTAGCGCGGTCGGTGGTGGACTAATCCGTGGACTGGTCCGTGCTTGAATGGTAGACTTTATTGTTTGTTATGTGTCGTGTACCTGTTATTCTGATAGTGTCTTAATAAAAAAATAGAACGATTGTACCGTTATAGTACAGTTGTGTTCATAACTGCATAACTTACCATCGGGCCATTTCAATGGGCATAATGCAAATGCCTAGATATTAAATTTCTTCATAATATATAAAATAATAATGTGGACTGTCCTGAGTTACTGTGAATTATTGACTTTCACGTACCAATCCGTCGTTCACGTTATACAACTCTCTTCAGACCCAAAAGTATAGAACTGAGGCCGCAAAAACTCGGTTATCAGTAAAATCATAAACTTATTCTTGCAGTACGAAAATTCCCTTGGCATAGACATAAAGTATATTCTTAAGCAAAACAGACACGAAGTATATTCTTGTTCAAAACTTAAAATAATGATTTCATAGGCTTTAACCCAACGTACAACGCACATACACGGCTATACACACACAAACACACACACACACACACACACACACACACACACACACACACATAAACACACAAACAAACATCACAAAATATCTATAAAAGTACATACATAAGTAAGTAATTTTATAGATAGCGACTAATAGATGTATAGAGCAGATATTATTCAAACACTTTAATCGCTTACTTTTTAAAACACTAGATGTTCGTACCCGGCGTTGCACGGGTTAATGATTAAGTTGAAAATAAATTTATAGGGGGAAACAAAGGAACGTTTGATTCGGTATATTGCATCGAAAATATATCAGGGGGAGGAGAAAAGGTAAAAGGGGAAGGAGGAAATGTTACCTGCCGAGTCCTAAAGAATAAGTTTTTGAGTCCGATCGGTCGAACAGTATAGATTTGCTTCAAAAATATATCAGAAGGAGGAGAAGGGGTAAAGGAGGAAAAGGGAAATGTAGCCTATGTTACCCGCTGAATCCTAAAAAATAAGTTTCCAAACGGTACAGATTTGCATCGAAAATATGTCAGGGAGAGGGGAAGGGGTATAGGGGGGAAATATCGCCTTTGTTATTCGTCGAGCCTTAAAGAATAAGTTTCCAAATTTTGAATCCGATCGGTTAAACGGTACAAATTTGCATAGAAAATATGTCAGGGGGAGAGGAAGGGATGTGAGAATAGGGGGGGACATGTTGCCTATGTTACTCGCCGGGTCCCAAAGCATAAAAGTATGCAAAATTTGAATCGAATCGGACAAACGGTGTGGATTTGTATAGAGAACAGGCAGACAGATATTGAGTTTTATATGTATAGATCTACATGCATTGTAAGCTTCAATTCGAATAAATATAAAATAAAAAAAATAACGAGATACAAAAGTTAAATAATCAGTCATTAAGTCATTTGGGAAGTCATAGGATACGATGGAAATAACAATATTTTTACACATATTTCCTAAGAAAACAATTACTGAATTTTGTTCACGGAGGGAAAATTATTTAATAATAAATATTATAGAAGTCTCGCATACATTAAGCTATTTATGTGGGAAACATTGTGTTGGACGTTGAATTGTGTAAATTGATCTCTTAAGCCAGCTTATACGGTCGGCCGTAAACCCTGTGACCACTCTATAAAGACTTCCATATATTTTTCTCATATAAATTAATTCATCTCTGTGAGATTTATATAATTATATTTATTAACCGTGAAAATAATTTTAAATAAAAGGCAGAGATTAACGACTGTTAATACACCCCCATAATTTAATTGCCGTCCATCGGAAAGACCATAAAAATGCTGTATTGTCTAGTGTTGTGGAAAATACCTTGGACAATTCTGAACGACAAAGAAACACGACAACGAGTGGAAATTGATTTAGTTACTTTTTTCATCAAACTCGCAATGTGTTGTTACACTAAAATGGGAAAGTTTCGTTTATCAAACTTTAATGAATAAACGAGCCGATCTTAATTATAGATTAGACAGACCATTTAGAATTTAAATCTAACAACCTAATTTAAAATACCATCAATCACCTTCATGTTTGTATAATGAACTTAATTTTGCAGAGTTATTTGGACATAATAAACCATTATATGTAGTAATATAAAATATAATATAAAAGTATTAATATCCAGATGTTTTATGTAAATTGCATTGTATATTCATTTAAATTTTTTTCTTCATCTATTCGCCCTACTCTATATTATATTGTATTATAATAATTCAATAATAAATAAAATAATTATATTGTTACGTCAACTCTCAAAAATAAAAGTGACGTTATATTATTGATTGATTTGGCCTTAACATTGAAGAGATTTTTTATGATGATAATTAAATGAGGCGAAAAACACAAACTATATTACTTCTACATGAGTTTAAAAATAATTATGTATTTTACTACTAAAGGTTCGAGAGTAACAGAATCTCATCCAAAGGTAAAGTACTAAAGTATTATTATTATTCGTTTGATACTTCACCTGTTACTCTCAAAACTTAAGTAGTAAAATATACAATTATTATTTAAATTACAGAGGCCTAACATGGTTAATGTTTTTTACCGAATTTAAAAATCATATAATGGAAGTTTTTATTTACGCCCGTGTTATTTCTTAATACAATAAATAATACCTTTGGAAAGTATTGTGACTCTTTATGGTCCAATTAGTTGAGCGAGGAAAATATGGAGTATAATCTATACTTATTAAACTATATGTCTATCTGTCTGTCTGTCTGCCTGTCCGTCTGTCTGTCTGTCCGTCTGTCTGTCTGTTCTCTATAACAATCTACACGGTTTGCCCGATTCGACTCAAATTTTGTATACTTATGTTTTATGACCCGGCGGGTAACACAGGTGATATTTCCTCCCTCCCATTTTATACCGTCCCCTCCCCCTTATATATTAAGAATGCAAATCTGTACCGTTCAACCACCTCTTCTAACCCATCCTCTCTCCTAGATATATTTTCTCTGCAAATCTACACCGCTTGAACGATTTGACATGATTTTGCATACATATTCCCAACTGAAAAAAGGCCATATTTCTTCCCTAGACATGCTATCTATCCTAGCCTTGATTAAATTGAAACATTGTTTTCATTAGAGGCTTTGTTCTCCCACAAATTTATTTTTAACCAAATCTTTAACCCGTGCAACGCCGTGTATGAACAGCTAGTAGATTCATAAATTTGCCACGGCAAGAAATAGAAATATAATTTACTTTTACGTCTACACAAAAGATGGTACAATATTATTTTTTAATACCCAACAGTTGTGGAGTAATCAATATATACTTATATTATTATATTATATAGATAGTCACGTATATATATATATATTTGTATATAAAAAGAAACCCGTGCTTCCCTATCCGCCAAGTTTTCTCCACAACCAGCCACAACCACCCACCGGTGGTTATGGTGGTGGATAGCCCTTGGTGTCACATCGAAAATATGCGAGTTCGGTGAGGGGGGCTATTCGTGGGTGGGAGTGGGTGACGAAAATGTGCTTTCTAGCACATTGTTTTCTTATAAGAAGACCGCAAATGCTTCAGATTGTTTCAAAATAGGCGCGCCAACTGTGTCGGTGAGTCTAGAAGGTTCCGGAAAAACCTGCTCTAGAAATTTCTGGAAGGAGAAGGTTCTAGAAAATTCACGAAAGTTCTATAAGATTCTAAACTGAGTGGCGGAATGTTTTGGTGTGTCTAGAGGTTTCTGTACATTCAATAAATTTCTTGAAAGTTCTGAAAGGAGAATGTTCTAGAAGGTTTGCGAAAGTTTTATGACGATTCAAACAGTATACTAAAAATCGTAGTAAATAGTTTTAAATTAGGTAGGTAAAAGAGGTAGGTCATTATCTTGTTACATGGATTATAATGTCAGACCATCACGATATCCGGGTGTCCTTAAAACTCTGTTTGAGTGTGTATGAATATTTCTTTGATCACATAAACCAGTCGTTGCAATTATGAGTTTTTTCTAAAAAATAAGCTTTTGAGAATATGAAATCATTTTTTTTTCATACATAACTACTAATCTATTCGTCAAAATAATTCAAATATTATATATTAAAGCCAATATTTTTTTCACACTAATTTTTTTTGATATTTGACGGATGTTTCGAATTTCTCTACTAGTGTAAAATAGCTAGTGTAAAAATCACCAAATAACAATATCGTTATTTTTAGATAATATCAAGTAACATAACATTCTGCGAACTAATTTTGAATGTTCTTGAAATGTAGGTACTCCGTACATTTTTAATCTCTCAAAATCCACTTTTGAAAATAATTAAATTACACAGAGGGCATCAAAATTTCCCGGCTTACCCTAATCTAGAAATATGACTGTTGAATTTTAATAAAGTGTCTAACACGGTTGCGCAATGTCACCGTGACTCTTATATCTGAATATGAACTATCTTTGGGTTGCTCCAAAAATGACGGTCGATTCTTATATTTATTATTTTAACTTATATTTTGAATATTTTACGATAAGAAATATATTAGATGTTTTATGTAAAAAAAAAGTTTGCAATATAATAATTTGTTTTATTTGTTTATTTAATTCTAATTTTATTTATTTATTTCACCTGAAAGATGAAAACGAGTTATAGAAAATTGTTTGGTAAGTTATTGTTTAAATATTTTTCTTTTTTGTAAATGATTTTTAAGAGTTAATAAAATTTTTGATTTCTTTTCGGTCCACCTAATAAATAAAAATAAATGTGGTACAATGGTCTCTGTCTGAAATGGATGCTGTAATCACCACATGGGTAACTAGAGACCACTATATTAATCTTACTGTGAATTTCATGTTCTTGTTTGTAACATTTCAAAACTTGTTTCAAGACTGACTCCTGCATTACTGTTATTATTACTGTTCCTGTATTACTGATACCTGTAAGTGCAGCGTATTACCGACGTTGGGCTTCACTGTAAAAATTGTACTGTGTGAATAAAAATGTTCGCATTCTCGTAAGAATGCGAAAATTCTTTGAGCATTTTAAATAAAAAAATATTTTTGTTATTTATGTTTAAAACCCACAAATTTCTTTTCTAAAATTAATTTTTAGTCTGGAAGTTACATTAAAAGTAGCATTTAATCAGATATAAATACTTTTATTTCTTTTATCTTCATCTTTTTCTTATTTAGCCTTCATTTCTCCATAGCTGGATACAGGCCTCACCCATGTACTTTCCATCCTTCCCTATTGTTTGATTCATGTAGATTCACCCAAGGTCTCCATTTCAGAACTCTGGGAGTCCGTCTTGTGACATCTTGCCATGCAATGTGTTTCACACCACGAACCATGTTTTTATTACTATTCGTGTATTAATTAACCTTTACATATAGATATATGTCGTCCCGGACTTTTTTTATAGATCTTTTTGAGTCCTACTATTTTTCTATAGAAAGTATTATATTTGAATATCCTTTATCGTTAAGGCAGCGTTGTAAAAAACGCATCGCTGGACCTTATCTTCGTAGTTTTTTTTATAATGTAGATATCGAATTCGTGATATTAAAGGAAACATGATTTTGAAAGAGTGAAATACATAAAATCAAGAATTCAGTACATTTTAAATTAGTAATTCTCGTTGACTGCGCTTTAAACATTTTTTTTAATTTTCCCGATATTGCCACCTTCGCCAACATATGGTTTCGACTCGTAAAGGTAATGCGAGGTAATGTAGTATATTTGTTACCTATAGCGATTTGTCATTAAAAAATCTAGCGCAGTTCTCCTCAAGTCGTTGGGCCGTCCTCTCCTTAGTGAGTTTCTCGCTTATAGTACTCGTATCCAGGATTGGCGGGAAAACAGGAGCCATTACTTTCAGCTGTGCCAAATTGTCTCCGGAATAGTGTACGAATATGTAGGTTCTCTATTGGGTTAGGGTGCACGAAGATACCTACACAAACGCATGTATTGTTATATCAACGTTAGGGCGATCATTTTAAATTGCCAATGTCTTATATTATGCTATCGGTAAATAAAAATTTATTAAAATACATATAAAATCACTGAATTCGTAAGGATAAAATTGTCTTTATAAATTGTTTTTCAGCATTTTGTGGTAAAAAATAACTTTGCCTGAGGTTTGCATTATAATGTGTACATATAAATTTTTCATACCCTCTTACATTTCACAGAAAAAAGTTGTTACAAAATAAAAATGCGAAACAAATCACGACTTCGCAAATTGTTTAATATTTTTTTCCATGTGTTCTTTTAAATTCTACAAATATAAAGTCACACATTTATTTTATATACAAAATAGTTTTTTCAAATTATTTTTTCTGGTTAAAATGTGTGAAAATATCTATATTACGACTTGTTTTTATTTTTTCATGCACTTTTTTACGTTGCTGTTGCGAATTAATGATAGAAATATCAGACATAATAAGTTGCTAGAGAGTTCTTGCTGCTTTAGACAAAGTAATTATCTGCGCTATATGTACATTTGTATGTGCAAGATGTGGGGTAGGTATACGAGCAAAGCCAGCAATATCCTACTTCAATTATGAAACTAGCTGTGTCCGCGCGGCTTCGCACGCGTAGATTTTTAGTACACTCTTTGGATCGTCATAGAACTTTCGCAAATCTTCTGGAACATTCTCCTTCCAGAACATTCAAGAAATTTATCGAATGTACACGAACCTTCTAGACACACCGACACGTTCCGCCACTCAGTTTAGAACCTTATAGAACTTTCGGGAATTTTATAGGACCTTCTCCTTCCAGGCGCGCCTATTTTGAAACAATCTGAAGCATTTGTGGCCTTCCCATAACAAAACAATGTGCTAGAAAGCACATTTTTGTCACCCACTCCCACCCATGCATAGCCACCCCCACCAAACTTGCATATTTTCGATGTGACCCCAAGGGCTATCCACCACCATAACCATATATATATATTGATATTGATTATTAAAATATTTCCTATGAAATTTAATATCCTAATGTAAAATATATATTATGATGCATTTATTAAATAAGTATAAAAAAGTATTGCGTGGAAAATAAATGTTATTTCACGTGATTTGTGAATGATCTCTGTACAGTTTGCATAACTCTGTTTAACTTTTATTCACAGATTATTTGAAATCATCGAGACTGTGGCTGTAAAAATGTACAAAGTTGACGCAGTTAATAACGCTGAAGCACGCGGTTGCATTGTTGGCGAGATAAATTACAAAAATATATTTTTTAGACATGAAATTTTTACATCGGAATTGAAAACCCATTGAAGAATTTTGGAGTTTTGTTGAAAATAATTCACATTTTAATTTATTTTATTTATAATGAAAGAATTTTTAATGTAAAAATTATATGATTTTTGAAATAATAAGATTTTAGACAATATTTTTGAATGTATGTTCTGAGAACTCTGAGAATACTATTATAAAATTAAATAATAAAACAGAATTAAATAATATACGAATATTATGTAACTCTGATGAATTATAGAATTCTCATAAAGATGAAGATATTTATGAGAAACGTATATGGAAGTCTCTTATACGATGGCTCAGAGGTTACAACCTGTATGAGCTGGCAAGTATCACTCTACACAATGCAACATTCACTAATTCCAATTACGATGGAATAGCATAAAAATCGTATACAATAAAAAGTATATCTCTTAATACTTAAAAAAATTCCTTAGGTTTTCACGGCCGTTCAAAATCTTCTATGTATAGTTTTCTGGGATATTCTGCCGTGTAGATGTGACCTCTCTGGCAAACATTTCGGATCCCATTGCAGGGTCCATCATCAGGGCTGATGTGATGAGCGTGTGTCGAAGTGTAGGTTAAGTATTACCTTGAAATACCGTACCGAAGTTAGGGTGTCTCCAAGTTTGTGTTATGTTAGGCACCGGATTGCAGTACCGTGTCGAAAGTAGGGTGTTTGTCTTGATGAGTGTGTTGTGTATCTATTAATGGATGTCGGACTATGCGGATTATTGATTTGATTTATCCTGCAGCGCTGAATACCACGAGGTTTTTAACTTAAGACCGTCATCCCTATTAATGTTTACCGGGTGCTTGTATATTTCAATTGCTTATTTGACCAGGTGTGTGTGTTGACTTTTGGGCTTTCCTAAGATTTTCGGCTCAAATGAAAAATGGTGGCCCGTATCTAGAAAGTGCTCAGCCGATTTTTCCGGGTGACCGAGTTTGCATGCTCTTTTATGCTCATCAACGCTCTTTGAAATCGTACGTGCTGTTTGTCCCACATACACTTTGTCGCAATTTTAGAAGTCGAGCCTGTAAACACCGTCGGTCTCAAAAGAATCTCGATCCTTCGCTGGTCTTAAGAGGTCCCTAACCTAACCGAACACTATTTTAATCAAGAAACGGAAGATTAACTTATGAAAAATAACTGTTGTGATTTAAACCTAATCGGTTGAGTAGATCGGAAGATATCGTGTACACCGTTTTGAAAAAAGAAGTTTCGAGAAAAACGCAAAAGAAAAAAAATACGACGTCAGTGACTTAAAATCGAATATTTTTTTAATTATATTTAATATACAGTTTCTAGACCATACAAAAAACAATTTAAGCAGCCAAATTTTTTTTTTGTTAATATTCAAGGTGGCATAACCTCTTAATCCAGTTCATATAAGTCATAAGCCCTGGGCCGTCCGATAAGAGACTTCCACAGACATTACTCATATACCCAGACACGTTAGTAGTCTGGACATGTTCCACCAACGATTCCTTTGCCGCATTCTACAGAGCCCCTGGAGCGACCATATATCTAACATTGCAGTTCTGCGTCACTCTAAATGTTAGCTAATTGAAAACATGATTCTAGAAGCGAGATTGAGATGGTCGGGACATGTGTTATGCATGGGCGATCACAGTCGAGTGAAGAGCGGGTCTTATGTGAAGAGATAGTGGGCAGGCGAAAGGCCGGAGGACAGAAGAAAAGACTGTCTCCGACAATCGCTGAGTCAATGTGGAGCACCTGAGAACTGGGAGCAGCTGGCACAAGATCGTGTGAGCTGGAAGAGTGATGGTGTTGTGGCGGCCAGACAATTAAAAATGAGCAGTGAGCTGAAACCATGCGTCAACGGAACCGACCAATGCAACCTGACCCTAGGGCTATTTTCCCATCGCAAAGCTTATGAGAGGCGCAGCAACAACAACTAAGTCAGAATGCCGAGGAAATCCTCGATTACGAGGCCCGACTACGACAATAGCAACAACTCATATAAATAGCCTCATCTCTGTGAGACTTCTGTCATTCATCTTTATTAAATAAGATTTATATTTATATTACAACTTTAATGTAGAATCTTTTTTCTTCTATAGAAGCGATCGTTTGTGCCGAAGAGTGTTTAGAAGAAGAGTATACTTAAATTGTTAACGATTTTCTATAAAAAAAGGCTTTGATTGCATTATAAAGACATTAATTCTCTGCAATCTTTCTCATGTTATCTGGTAGGTTGTTAAAATATTTTCGTGTACGATTTTCAGTCATAAAACTATGCTTGTCTTTCTTTAATTATTTGTATTGTGGTTTTTCTGCAGACTAGATCAATAAATTTTAACACGCCCTGTGTCCAGTTGTTTTTATTAATATTATTTTGATTATCAGAATGTCAAAGGGAGGCAAATAATACGGTGATCCAATAACGCCAGGACCAACTAAGCCGCGTCGACAAAGCTGCGAAATAAAAATAAAAATTAGGTTAGTTTAGGTTGGGTTAGATAAGTTGTAGATTGTTTTTTTTTTGTACTGGTAATATAAATTTTCCAGATAATATAAATTATACAGCGACGTTTCTAAAGTAATTATTATATAATAAGGTTGATAAGCTGCCCACAAAACAAAATGAAATGAATTTTTTTTTTTTTTCATTATATTTAATTCTATAATTTTGATTCACATGGCAATGGTGGCGCGGGTTTTTCGGTCTGTCATTCATTTAATTAAATAGATTTTAATTAAGTAAGTAGTAATTAAAATTGTTGTAATGCTGAAAATAGATGGTTGAAAAATTACAATATCAATTAAATAATAAATTCACGATAATAATGATATTACCATAAAATGTAATTAATTGTATTCGTCTAGAATTTTAAATTGTCTTTTTTTTAATAAAAAAAAATATTTGAGAGTGATCACATTCTCATAATGTGTAATAAATGTATTTAAAATAAAGTTCAAATAGCAGGTTAAATTAAATTCTTACAACTATATATAACAACTTTGGAATGTTTGAAACAGTAACTTTGTGGTTAGACATTTTAAACAATTGAACTAAAGTAACTGTGAACCAAACCACTGGGGTTTTATTTTATATAACCGTCTGCTTTCAGAGAGACCAAATATGTCAGAGCAGAATAAAGTAATAAATTTTATTTGTAAAAATATACTTCTACTTATATTAGTAATAAATAAAAACTTAAAAGCTTTGACAGAGGAATAGATACTCAAAGACCGGACGGCATCAATAAATAAATCCGCTGTGGTTAAATGTAAGGTTTTTTGACTTTATAAGATATTTATTATAAATATATGTTAACAATTGGTGTATTCCCTAAAACTCGATACACAATTTCTTTACGCTAACGTATATTTTTTAAAATAAAATTCTTTTTATAATATGCAAAGAAAGTGTAAAGGGAAGCAGTGTTTAAGAATTTCATCTTTAGGTTATTATTTTTTCATAAGGAATGTCAATTAAAACAATTTAATTGCTGTACTGTTTCATTGTGTTTTTTATTTTAAATAAAATATTTCTATATCGCTTACTTTATTTCATAACTAGCTATATATATCCCGTCAATAATAACGAAAGCTTTCTTTTTATTTATTTATTTTTTATTTTATTTTTGAATTTTAACATTAAATTTAGTAATTCATTATTAGTTATATATTAATTGGTCAAAACAAAACAATATATTGGAAATTATTCAAAAATTTTATTTGCACTATTTGAAATCATGCTATTTTTTATAAAGGAATTATGTTTTCATTTTATTTAGATAATAATGATGAAAACGGAATGAATTCAGCTATTGGATTTTGATTACGGTAACGGATGGACATTTGAAATAATTTTTGAATGAAGATGACCTACCACAATCATTTAAAGTTTCTTTTTAAAAATAATCATTTCAAATTTTGTTTGTCAGAGTGTAAACTATTTTTTTAACATTTCAAAACTGTGGCTGAAGTTATAGAAGTTATAAACTGATATGTTCTTCAAACAATTTTGATGCTCAAATAAATGCTCGTATAAACTGTTCGTGTAAACGAAAAGTTGTGTTTATTGTTATCATGGAAGCATTAATACCTTAATATTATATCCATAAATGTAAATATTTACAAAAAATTTATTTGAATAAGAAACCTGAAAATGAATCTTGTTAAAATGAAATATTTTTTTAATTTGCTAGTATGGACATAAAAATATACTGTATATAATATATATCAGGATTGCAGACGCTGATACCGATATGTCCGTCAGTGATTTCCCACAGGCTTTGCTGAAATTTCTCCCATCCCCCCTCATATGATAGTTCTGGTATCATCTCACAGTAAATTTATAACCGAAGCTATCATTCATGAATACATTCTACGTTGATTCAAAAATTATACTTATGAATTCGGCACTATCAGGTCATGGTCTACATGTATAGTTTCATGGTAGTGATTTTCTCATATTATATACATAAAGAGATTTTCTCATATTATTGGCTTTGCAAAGCATACGCTTTGCACACATATTATTATTTATTTCCTTAACCTCATGTCATGGAAAGAAATTAGATAATTAATTCAATTTTAAATTGATAATGATGAATTCTCCTCGGTGAGTTAATTACGGTTCAAAAAAATATTGACATGTAGTTTTCTGGCAGATAATAATGAGATTTTCTCATTTATATTATTGGGGTAGGAAAGCAGACGCATGCATCCATATTAATATTAATTTCCCCGTCAGCTCGACCGCGTGTCATGGAAGGAAATTAGATGTAACATTTAATTTGAAAGCAAACATGCCCGACTGTACAAATGTATTCATGAAACGAAAAAAGGGAAAAAAATGAACAAAACCCGGGAAATCCAGTAAAACGACTAATGTAAATTTTGTGTCGCGTGAATATATCTCATTTTCATTTCGTTATTCGTAACTTAATGTTGGGTCTCATTTACCAAATTTTTTATTTTCCGTTTCGGAAACGAAAAGCCTCCCGAGTTTCCAAATCATCGCCATTACGGCCGATTAGAGGCGCACATTAATTGGGCCCGCGTAGATTGTGAAATGTTAATATGTTTTATGCGTACTTAAGATTAGTACCGAATAACGGCGGGTCGGTAAACACGGTATTATACGACTCCTATGCGCTATTGATCCGGGTAATCGAAACATTTATTACTCGATAAAGTCAACAAAATAAAACCTTATTTTAAAATAATATTAATGCAATGACAAAGTTGCAATCTAAGTTAGAAATAAGTTTTTTAACTTCAATTGCAACTTTGCACATTTGCACAAGAAAACACATTTAATGTGACATCATAATTTTAGAACAAATATAGTAATTTCTTCAAATTTTTCAATTTGTGGCACCATTTTATAAATAAAATAATTCACACTTTATTTTAAACACATTTAATCTTTGTTGTAAAAATTCAATTTATTTCGAAGGTGATGCCCCCTTTTACATTATTTTATGTTCTTTTATATTACGTTCATTGACCTGAATTTTTCTTTTAAGTACATTTATTGTCCTGAAAAGGGAAGTATCGCTTCCGAAACATGTTTAAGTCGGGTTAAAAGAATGTGTTAATGGCATTGTTTATATATTTATTTGTTTATTTAGAAGAAATCTACATATTTTTCTATAGATATATTTTCTATGTGTATAATTTTAAAATCTGGTATGTTTTAAATATTTTTTAATTATGTTATATAATTATGTTATATTGTCTCTACCAAATTAAATGTGTTGTCATTAGAAAAATCATACATAAATATAAGTATTGAAGATTTTTTAGATTTTAGAGAATGGATTCATTTATCCCGTTATAGCTTGTATTTACTTTTACTTACTTACTATTAATTATAGCTGTTTGAAAGCGACAAAGTAAATGCATAATTTACATAACAAAATATACATTTCGTTGTCAAAAATTTTTTCGCAATAATAAATAATTAATCGGCTATGAATCTATCCAGATCCATATCCCAATTTGTTTTAAATTTTCAGTACGGATAAATAAGTCAAATTTTACCGATAATCTAAAAATGAAATATGTTCTCGTTCTTCGAAAAAAAGTGCCTCCGCAATGTAAAAATGTATCAAGTAATATAAAACAATTAGATGTGAAGGGATTTGTTAGAGTTATCCTAAAACAACATTTTGATTCTATATAGAAAACCCCAAGCAACGAAAGGATTATGCCGGTGGTTACCACAAAGGACTACATTTATTCAAATTCGTATAAATTTGTTATACTAACTCTAAGAACAAACATTCTGTTTAAATTAGATGGTTCATGATATTGCTTTCTCTTTTCTAATACCCTTTTATTTTTTTCATGGATAGAACATATATGTCACTGTTTATACACATGTTGCGAAATTATAGTGTATGATAATTTAACTACAAGTCCAATTCTAAAAATTTTTCAAATAATTTTGTTTAATCAAGAACTTCAGCAATAATATTTAAAAATAATTTTTTAAATAATTTAGAAAACCAAAAAACAAAAGAGATCATTTTGATATTTTGAAATTTATAAAATACCCTGACGATGGAAACGTTTTTCCGAAACAGGTAGGTGTAATTAATGAATATAAGTAGATTAAAACACGTAATAAAGTTATTTTTTTGTAAATATTTTATCCGTAATATCTATTGAATATTTTTTTAATTTACTTTTTTTTTTAAATTTCTTACATTTTTTTTTTAAAAAGATTTCTTTTGTATAATTGTATGTTTTCATTTTATGCCTGATATACATATATATTTATAAATAAGTGTCTTTTTAAATCTTCATTTTTATATCTTTGAATATCAGAAAAATATATATCTTATACATTTGTTAAATATCAAAGAATTTTTCCCTGATAACGTACGGTGGGTAGGTACTTAAACATAAATCGTTCTCTCAACCGTTGATAATGTAAGAATAAAAATCTCTTTGATAATTTCATGAAACATATTTTGGATACTCATGAAATATATTTCGTTAGCATTCGGATCTACCAAATAGAGATTGAAGTCGGTGGGTTGAAAAATCCCACAGTTTCTTGGTTTCTCAACCTCGGAGGGAAATCTGTAATCCCATCTCCCACTATTCACCCGAAGAAGGTCGCAATTCCCCATTTGGTACAAATCCCTCATCTGACCAATGGGCATCAATCAGGCCGTAGCCCCAATTTACAAAACGAATGCTTTTCCAGCCCAACATTAATAATTATTTATGGAAAACTTCAATCAACAAAATTATTCATTCGCTCGATTTGTGCAAACATTTTAACGGAAAATTTCAAAAATAGATAGGTACCTAGTCACTATGTCAACAACACAATGAATCTGTTTTTAAACAAATTTAAAAATCGCTATTTTCAATACACGTATTTTTACCCACACAACGTAAGATAAATCAAAATGAAGAGAGAAAAATAAAATGGAACCAAATAGTTAGTAATGTTTTTATTTTTTTTTACATAATTACAATCAAATTTTTGCACACACTGTTAAACCGAACTCCTAAACCGTAAACACAAGAATAAGCAAACTTGGCACAGTTCTTACACACATTAAAATAACAGAAATTAGCTGAGTTTGAATTCCTTTGATCCAGTTCTCAACTGCGCCATTAAAATTAATCTTTTACGACCTTTAAAATCCAAGACTGTGCCTATACGAAGAAATGAAAGCGCTTTGCGTAATGTGCATAGTTTAGCAGTGTGGGCTTTTAGTATTTTTAAAACCAAGAAATATCGAAGTAATTATACTTCAGTATCACATTTTACCTATACATTATATGGCCAAAAAATGTATACGTACTTCAAGAAAAGAAAAACCTGCATTAAAATTGTAATATTAAATTTAAGGTTTTTTTTTATTTTACCACACCAATTTAAATTACTTTTGTATTTTACGTTCATCATCACTTTGAAATCATTGATGCACTTTGATGCATATGTCGTTTCAATTTCTCCTCGAAGCGTGGTCAGTGTAATTTTTAGTTCCTCGTAGGAATCAGGAGCGCCCAGAGGAAACTCAGTTGCGACTCTTAATCGTATTCATTGTTCTAGAAAATTCTCATCAAGGAACGTCTTGGTTATGGTGAAGTGTTGCATCTTCGAAGTGAAATTATTTTCATAAATTGCGCCAATGCTATGTAAAATGTTTGCTGAGAAATATTTCAACGGCGTAGCTGAGAAAATAGGACTTTGTTGCTGTTCGAAGCCGCTTTTATCATCTCCTTTGCATGTCACACATGATTCTAATCGTTATAAACATATCACGAATTCGATCAATTTGTTTCAGGATCCCGCCTGTCATGCGATGAAACCAGCTTTCATGCAAGTAAAGATAATACATAATAATTACGTAATACATATTGTTCCGGACGGGAACGCGCAAAAAAATGGGGTGATTCCACCGCCTTACGGTCAGGTCAACCTGATGGCACCGATATCGCAGATTCTCAGACGAAAGCGAGATCGTATAAAAATTCGCTGAGAATCTTAGAGCGGTCCAAAGGCTGAAGCAGGAGTCGAGTAGAGAAGAAGAGAAAGTCGCAAGTAGATCTGGAGGTGAACGCAGGAGCAGAACTGAATTCTGGGTTCCTGCGCCACGTAATTTATTTCATCAAAAAATCAGGGCCCGCACGCCCAGGCGCATTTTCAACGACCAGTCAGAGGTCGGCATTTCGGAAACCGACGACACCGACCTCTGTCTGACGGCGGGATCACTACTCATAATTCGAGTCGCAGCTCTATGAGCAGTGGTCCCGTATTCAAAATATTAATAAACATGTAACTAAACATTCTACTATAGTTATAACATACTATTTTTACACATTTATATTATATCTTTCTTTTGTTTCTATAACAAATGTCTCTCAGGTTCATCCTTCATGGAGATAATCGATAAAAAGGGGGCCAGACTCGCCAAGCTGGGTGCAATAATTTCGTATATTTGGTCTCTCTGGCGAGCCTGGCTACACAAATTCAATATTTTTTCTACATAAAATTATGTAAAGCCATATACAAGTGATTGCGAACAAAATCATATTAATTTTTACATTTTATAATTTTTGTATAAAAATGGCGACTTCGTCACGGTACCGATGTCGCAAGAGGGTACTGAATTGTGTTTGATAAAAATGGCGACTTTGGCACGGTACCGATAAAATGGCGACTTCGGCACGGTACTGATGTCGCTAGAGGGTAAAACCGATGCCCCCGGACTGTGGCGATACCGTACTGCAGTCGCCAAATATTACGATTTGGGAAGATTAAAATCTTTTTCAAGAATCAAATCATGCCGCCGCGATTTCTTCTTACATCGCTTACAACATACACAAAAACATTTTTAACAACAAAATTAATCCGATAACGACCTCCCAGTGATGTCAAAAATAAACTTTAAAAAAACATACATACAAAAATTACAATAAATAACTTCGGTTATTTTTAATAAAAAATGCGTCGAGCGCGCTAGGCATACCCAAAGGGTTTTATTTATTCTTGCCCATCTGCGCGCTCGCGCTCACAATTCATGTGATAAAAAATGCAATAATTAATTCTAAAAAATCAAAATACAAAAAAATCACTTTTTTCTTTAATAAAATGTTAATCAGTGCCAACATATGGAGATTGGTAAAAAAGGCCCGATTAAGGGCCACCGGTTTTTTCTTGTCCGACACACTCCCCTCGTGCAGCTTGCCTGTGCTACCGTGAGGACAAGATATCTCGTCATAACTTTACTCTGTCGCAATCTTGGACAATGTCACGATCCTGGTGGCGGGCCGGGTGTAGTCACCGGCGGCGGTCCGTACACGAACGACCCGAACTTGACCGTCCGGTGCCGGCTTCGCCTCCATGATTATTCCTCTGGGCCACGTGTTTCGGGGAAGTGCGGGATCAACGATCACCGCTATTTCGCCTTCCTTGATGGCGGGAGCAGATTCCTGCCATTTATGCCTTCGGGCAAGCGTGGGCAGATACTCGCGCATCCATCTGCGCCAAAAAAGGTCGGCCAGCTGTTGGCTCACTCGCCACTGCCTTTTCAGGCACACGTTCTCGTCAAGGGCGCCGTAGATGGCCAAATGCGAGTTGTGGCCTGCCATCCCCAATAAAAGATGGTTGGGGGTGAGGGGGGCATCATCTTTCGGGTCCACTGACACATGGGTCAGTGGACGGCTATTCACGGTGTGCTCGGCTTCGGCCAGCACCGTTCTCAACATTTCTTCTCGTGGCGCTCTTTCTTTTAGTGTGGCTTCCAATGCCCTTTTTACGGCGCGTACTAAACTTTCCCACGCGCCGCCCATGTGCGGGGCGAGGGGAGGGTTGAAGTGCCACTCCACCCCGCTCCCCGCTAGATGCTCCTGCATTCTTTTATCTTCGGACAATTCGGCTAATGCCCTGGCCATTTCTTTTTCGGCTCCTCTAAAATTTGTTCCATTATCCGAGTAGATGAAACGAGGTTGACCGCGGCGTGCTGCCATTCTTCTAATGGCGAGTATGGCTGAGTCAGTTGTCAGTGACTCAGCCAGCTCCAGGTGTACGGCGCGTGTTGT
>JADDOH010006720.1:0-54452 GCA_016648135.1 Agrypnia vestita | reverse complement strand
AGTCACGAGTATCATCCAAAACTCGGCTGCTTGCCCTTGAGAAATATGATGGAGGCCTTTGCCAAGACTGTGACTGAAAAAGAAGCCAAGCCGCGAGTGGTGTCAATGTTCTCACACGATACCCTGCTGAACTTGATGTTCACCACCCTACGATTTGGAAAGGACCCAAAGCCTTTGCAGGGATCCGACTACGCGGATTTGATGGTTAACAGGAAATTCAGGAGCAGTTTGAATAGTCCTTTTGCGGGAAATATTGCCGTCATTTTGCATGAGTAAGAAATATTTCCTAGTAAAAAATATGCAACTTTAATCTTAATAATTTAATCTTAATCATGTTTAAATTACCTTGAAATTTGTCGCTTATTGTTGGTGTTCATCATATCAGATCACTAAATCATCCATCGAATGGTATTATAAATGCTTATCGAGAAATATGTAAAATACCAAAAATATTCCGATATCTTAAATAATAATTCATAATCAATATAAATTATTGTAACAGATGCGGTTCAGACGACTACGAAGTGCAATTCTTCCTGAACGAGCGACCAATGGAGTTAGACGGATGCCCGAAGGGTCTTTGTTCCTGGGAATATCTAAAAAAGTTCTTAATTATGACTGCAGATTGTAACCTTGACTTTTGCTATACATAAAAAAAATCTAGTATCTCACACTCACTTTAGTTCAATAATACTAAACTATTTTAAATACATTATGTTATTATTTTAAAATAAAATATAAAAAGTAACTAATACTCATTTTCATTTTACCTTCATTACCTTATATCATATTAAAAAGTTTAATAAAGCGTAAATCAAAACTTATAATGATCACGATAATATCGGTATTTTGAAAGACTAGAATAGTATTCGTTACCACTGAAGAATTTTTACATTTATAACTCCGTAAATTTTATTAAGATTTATCGAAAAATATATACTACTCTTCAAATGCTTCTGTTTTTTATACATTTTCTTTTTACTTTATATTATATTTATCTTTATATATTTGTATCTGTATTTTAAGTATTTTCTTTCCACTTTATGTCATTATTATGTTTATATGTTTATTTTTCTTTAAACTATATATTCTGTTAATGTACACCCTACTTATCTGTTGTAAAAGCCCCACAGGGCGTTAATTAATTAATAAATAAATAATACGTGAAAAAATAAGATTACATGCTATAGAAATTAAGTAATATTTTTCAAAATTAAATATTTCCATTCATTTTCATTTCTAGTCGTGTTCATGAATAAGATTTTTTTATTTGTAAGAATAACATTGAAAGAGTATTGAACATTTGGTGGATGTTTGGTGGTTTGGAGACTGCTTTCTGGTCACCACTCTCCAAACTCTTGAAATCTGTTGTTGGAGATTTTTTACAACTTTTATTCAGAAGAAATTCAATTTACAAACGCGAGTATAAAAATAATGACGAATAAATCGATGTAGAATTTGTGCAGGGTCTTCGGCGAATCTTCTCGAAGAGAGGTAGTGTAAAGGTCTTGACTTTTTTATATGATTCGCGAACAAAGGATTGCTTGATATGAAGTATTCGTCATGCCCGCTGATGTTAGCCGTGCTCCGTGCCAGTGCCGTGTAGTAATGGAAGAAACTAGAAAATTACATATAAATTAAGATATCTGGCAATATGTCCTATGCCATTTTTTCATCATCCCTCTGGGGACCAAATCCAGTAACTGTTTTCTTAGAACATACATTTAAAAATATTATTAGAATATAATGCTGGTATATGATAGGAGTTAAAAAGTTGGCAATATTAATTTTCAGGCATATTTTAGTACATATTTAATAATTCGAAAGAATATCATATATACGTTTATAATGAATATTGCCAAAAACTCCTCTTTGAAAAATAAAATATAGAGGTATCATTGCCAGTTGCAAAATCTTTGTATACTAACTTTCTAATGAGAAAAAAGTAACCCATTAAAATCAAGTTTTTACAATACTCCCTTTCTCATTTTCGGGTTTCGTGTCTACCATATTTCACACAACTTACTAGTTGTATGAAAAAACCATTAAAAATTTGGAAAATCCAAAATTAGAATACAATTATTATTTTTTTAAACGAAAATTTGATAGATCTTCTTGATCGTTGCCTCGAGTCTTCTTGCAAAGTTTCAGCTCGATTCGATCACGGGAAAAGGATTAAAATTCGATCCAAAGCAAACGCCACGAGTTAAATGAAAGGAAGTAAAAACAACAGATGTCTTTAGCAGAGACAAAATATTCTTGATTCGAACATACTACATATATAGAACTTTAAAAAAAAATTGATAATGTGTGTATGTTTTTTCGATGGAATTGATGAACCTTTCATTGTAGAGAATGATCACTGAAGCCAGCTCAAGTTGTAAGTAGGGTCTCCAATTCGAGTAATCGAGTATTCGATATTTGAGTATACTCGTCTATTTTTCAAGTACTCGATAATCGAGTATTTTTAAAATTACTCGATTAAATCTTGAAAGTCGAATATTTTGAAATATTTCAGAAATGACAATAACGTTATTAACGTCTTGCATTTGGAGTTTGTGCCAAAGCCCCAAAGGTTTATTCAAACAATTTGAAGAATTAGGAACTCAAATAAGTAGGCAACGAATTGTCAATTGCAGCTGAAAAACGTATGAATAAACGCCGAAACTAAACATTAATAACCTTGCTGATTATATTTACAAACGGGACACGTTCCTGTTTCGAATGACAACATTACATATTCTACCAAAAATGCTGCAATTCAATTGGCCCAAGAAATTATTAAAATTTTTCACGCAAATATGTCTTCGGTAGATATAAATTTAAAATCTTCGCAAGAAGAGAAGTAAATTCTACTTCTTCAGAAGAAGAAGATTTTATATTAATAGAAAAAATCTATTTAAGATTATTTTTAAATGCTATTTTGACGATAGTCGAAGGAAATAAGAGAAAAGCAAAGAAGGAAAGCAAAGAAGAAAACGTAAAAGGAAAATATCAAAAATTTGATATTTATGAAAAGCGAACAGAAAAATTAGAAGTCTTATTCAACGCGCTGATGGTAATATGACTAAAATTTTTCCACAGCGGGAATAATAAAGATTCAACTCAAAAATTCACAGTAGATAATATTAAATTCGAGATATTTAAATCTTTTTTTTTTATTTTCATTTTAAATATATATTTTATATTTTTCAAATAATTATTATTATTTCAAATAATTATCAAAAAATATATGAAAAACATTTAATAATTTAAGTTTTCCGGGAGTTTCGAAAATGAGTAATTTAATAGATTTCGATTTGCTCTTTCCGAATTTCAACTTTGCCACCTCGTATCTTTGCCGCTCGCGCCACCATTTTGGAAAAATGACGCCTAAAGCAGTTATAATTTGCCGATTCTCCTTTTCGACTCATTTTACGATAAAAAATATGTTACACAAAAAAAAGTAAAGAAAATTTCCTACAATTTATGTCATATTCTTTTTTTCCGTAAAATCGATAGTTTTGGCGTACGAGCGCCGCGAAGTGAATTTCAACACTCGTTTTGGACAAAAAACTAATTTCCACACCACATTGAGGTAGAGTAAGCGGCGCGTTTTTTTATATCGTGGTATCCCCAGTAGGCCTAATCCACATGCAATTCACTATTCCAAAATTTAGCGCATTCTTCTTCGTTTCATTGTTCTTGATGGACCAGGTGTTGCGATTTCATTGTCTTTAGTACCTACCAATCGAAACGTCACAGAACGAAATTTATTCCACATCATCCGCGATGCGATCAGTTGCATCGCAATCCTCTTCGTTCTCGATTTTATCAAACCTTTGCTAGAAAATAGTCTCCGATTCTTCCTCTTCATTGCTACTTTATAATGGAACCTGCGAGTTATCCCAGGTACCATCACAATTCGTGCGTATAACGGAACACTTTAACCCAGCCTTTTTGCATCCACAGGCTTTCTGACATCTCTTTTTGCATTTGGAAGAAATAAGTTTTAACAAGCTTTCCGGAGCTAAGGGCTCGAGTGTGGTGACAGGAATCAGCTCGTTCTTTTTTCTTTTCCATCCCCATTGCTCTGCATTTTGTCTATTCTCATACCATTGCTGAACCTGGTGATAGGTTCGGAACGAATGTTGTCGTGATGCTGTTTCTGATGGTTCTGTTGGTGATAGCGAGGCAATATTAAATTTACTTTTATATGCTGATTTTGTGTGTGTATGTGAAGCATGTATATCTATAGTTGTTTATATTGTTTATATATTTATGATTTCCCATTGGAAATGTAAAATTATGAGAAATGCAAATAAAACACGTGATTATTTTTATAAACATTATTTATTTATTGCCTTTTATGTCATATTAACATTACACACAATATGATATGATTTCTATAAAAAAAGTAAATAATTTCATACGAAAATATAATATGAAATTTTAAATAAAAAATATTAAAAAATTACTGATATCCTTGGGCCTCATGTGATTGCGCCAATTTCGTAATAAAGGTTGTTTTTTTAGAGTTGGAGGACTGTAAATTAAAATAAAGCAGAAAACATTTTTTTAATATTGGTGAAATTATTTGATAGATAATTTTATGGCATTAATACTTTCGGGCATATAGTCGCCGTGACTTGCGCGTATATGGCGTATCCTGGTGGTCCAAAAAAAGCGCCTCTTTGAATATGACATGAATAGTGGATTATCTGGAAAAGAGTGTTAATTTGACAATTTACAACTGATAAATAATCTTGAACTATTAATAACTTTGAAAGCATGTTTGTGTGTTTAAGAAGCATTTGATCAAAATATTAATTTGATAACTCCGCTCTGGCTTATTAATCGGTTATAATACTTTGTCTTAATTATATCTAAACTAGATGTACACCCGTGAAAAATCACGGGATATAATAATTAACAACGATCCTTGCATGTGGCCTGGCCCACAGGCTGGTGCGTGTCACGCTCTGATTATCTAATGTTGTAATTCCAGCAAGTTATGGACGTTACGGACTAACAGACAACAAAATTGTTATATATAGATAGCCGCCGTCAAGACCTATCAGACAGAATGTTTCCTTCAGATGATTTGTTTGGAATATTTAACGTTCTTGACCCGAGCCAGCCATACTTGTAAAATTCCACAAGGACAAGGTAAATTTTAAGTGTACACAACAAACACGGGTTACAAGGCTGGCAAATGCAATTGATTTCGAGGTACCTAAAATGAAAACGTTTTTTGGACAAAGAAAATTTAATTTACTGCCCCATTTGTTTTTACCAAGTTACCAAATGAAACTAATGAAATTAAAATACACAAACCTTTAAAAAACCGTATTACTTATTTTATAAAAATATCAAGTAGAAGGTATGGTGAAAAAATAATCCGCACTCTACCTCTGAATTGGCAAAATCTGTTTTATATAATTTCAAGTATACTCTGATATAGTATTTATTTTTGTATTTACTTAAATTTTTATCTTAATTTTATATGTATATTTTCTTTTCTTTTAGACTTATGTATTCTAATGATTGTATATATTACGAAATTTTATTCTGCTTTCATTTTTACGTGTATACTTCTTTACTATTGTTATTTGTTACTATTACACAACTATCAAATGAGAATAACTGCCACAGAACAGGTTTCACCTAGTGTGGCAGTTATTAGTAACTTATATTAACAAATGTAAAATAAACAAATAAAAAAAATATTTAAAAAGCGACTACCATAGTCGACAGCATGGCTTTGCAGCAAGAAGACACCGCGCAGTGGCTACCATTGGCTGTTTTACAATATAATTGGACCGGCCATTGGCATCTACCATCGACGAAAGTCGATTTAAGACATTAGTGGCCACGCAAACACCAGCGGTAGTGACCAGCGGCAAAGCTACACGGCAGGCTACCATAGCTGTCCACATTGTCAAGCAGCGAGCAAATAGCAATGGCGTTAGTGACAGTAGCCCAGAGTGCCGCCAGCAGAGCCTAGCAGCAAGCAATGAGCGAATTGCTTAACTGCTAGTTTAAATTCAATGCATGTGTTGTCATAGTTTACATCCAAAAACTAACTGCTAAACTAGCACTAACTGTCAAACGCCGAACTACCAGACACAACGTGGTAGGTAACCCGATCACGATATTTCATTCGCGAACGTGTATCCATTTATATACAATGGTGATGTGTACTATTAAGGCACCAATTGAGCATACCTTATTTTTCTCTAACGCTCATTCGAACTCCTGCGGCACCCCCTTAATGCTAAAAATGTATAAACACTAGCGAAGGGAAAAACTACATTTCAAAATGAAGACTACAACACACACACGTTCACCAGTTTGAAGACTACAAAGTGTACAATACAATTGTAGTAAAAACTACTTGAAGTGAAGTAATTGTAGTACTACGAAATGAAGTGAAGTAATGAAGTAATTGTAGTATTAATGAAGTGAAGTAATTGTAGTATTAATGAAGTGAAGTAATGAAATGAAGTAATTGTAGTATTAATGAAGTGAAGTGTAATGAAATGAAGTAAAGTAGTACTAGTGAGTTAATGTAGCGACCTAAAAAAAAAAAAGGTCGCCAGCCGGATTTCCAGAGACTTCTTCATATATCTACATCAACTTCCCAAAAATTTCACGTAAAAAATGAATGAAGTATACGTACTTTGTAGTGTTCGCTTTGAAATGAAGTGTACTATTTTATTGTACTACTTTGGTGTTTGTAGTTTGTAGTGTGCACTACACATCAAAACGTGCGAAGTGTGCACTTCAATGTAATGTAGTACTACATTGTAGTAGTGAGTACAGAGCGGACCCATCACTAATAAACACCCCGTCAGAGTGTAAAATGCCCGCAAAGGGGCGCTGGTGCCCCAGTGAATCACCGGTTTAAGCCAAGTCAATTTGTATTTAAAAACATTGATTAATTGATTAATTCTTTTTGATTTTTAACAATGTTTATTTGTACTTTTTCTTGCTGGAAATAAATACTGTACCACATGATACGGCTTTCTTGCGTTTTGGCACAATGCGGTATATATGAAGGTGCTTAGACTTTTAAATATTTAACTTGTGGTCGTCTTGATGCATATAAAGGAATGCGTTCGACTTATTCGGGCAGTCTTATAAAATATCGTCACTGTTCTCACGTTACTTCTACTGTTACTTTCAATACGACTTTAAAGTGCTGGGTCTAATATAAGAAATTATTTTTCTAATGCTTGCCGCAATAGGAAAAAAAATATTTCGATCCATCTCGGTCACCACAAGTTCCTGAGAGCCCACACAAAAAATATACATTATTAAAGGCTGCGTCTAGGTACTGTTAAAAATAATTATTATTTATTATGAAATTTATCTTTAATGTGACTCAGATATAAATAATTACAAAAAAAATGTTTTTTTAATTATTGTGAAACTTGAGAGTCTTTCATTTAATTTTTTATTTCATTTTAAATTATTTTTCACTAATTTATATTATTATCAGTATTAAAATTATATTTTAAATCCATAAAAGCAAAAAAACAATATTCGATATGCTGTAAAACTGCTGTGCAGTTTGGCATATCTACAATGTAATAAATATCAAAAAATTAATTAATATACATAAAAAAATATATATATAATGTGGAACGTCATACCAAAAATATATAATTTAAAAAAATATTGTAATGCGTTACGGCCATTTATATGCAAGAAATCTTTTTAATTAAATAATAAATTATCACTGCTCTTGAGATACATGTTATCGTTCTTAAAGCATTGTTAACACGTGCACCTAAGAATATGAACACTCGAACAAAAAAATTGTTATGAGCAATGAACACGATCAAAACAGTATCAGCTATCTTCACGAACATGCCTTCTCCAGGATACTTGATAAAAATATTAATAATTAATCTCCACTCTGTACATGCCTTATTACGAGGCTAATCACACCCACTTCACGATACTTCATAGACGGTAATCACTGATGTTTTTGGTATCATGCGATCGAAGGTGGACGATCAAATAATTAACGTTTAATCCACTATCTATAACATTACAATGACAGGGAGATTGATTATGCGTGAAGAAAAGGAAAACACATAGTAATGAAAATTTTTAGATATTAAGAGTTATTCCATGTTCAGTGTATTATGTTCAAATGTTTTAAGTATATATTGTACATATATATAACAATAAATGTTCCCAATATATCACATTTCAACAATATATTAATATCAATTATCACAATCACGCCAAAGAAGTATAACTTCTACCGCTCGAATACGTGTTTCTCCATTTATTAATTTAAAAAATTCCTTGTTTTATTTTTATTCTTATTTCACAATTAGCTTAGAAAAACAAAAATTATTAGTATTTTGTCGGTCCTCCATTATTTTTTATCACGGCTTATATGTCTTGGCGTGGATTTCACCAAATTTTAGAGATAATCGGCTGAAATTTTCTCACACCACAATAAGGCTTCAAAAAATTTATGTCAATGACCATTTTACGCCACAATTTCTATATAGGATTCAGGCCTGTTTCGGGCCAATCTATTTATTTTTCATAAATTCTTGGATCGATAAATAATTTGATAAGTTTCTTTAAAGAAAGTTAACCAACTCCTTAAAAAACGCATACTCATTATTTTCCCAACAGAATGTTTCATTATTGGCTGGAGTACTTTTGAATCGATTCTGAAAACTGAATCGCTTCAACAGCTGATCTTCAGCGTAAGATGTCTTTTTTTGTTTCTTTTACCTTTCCACTGCAGAATCATTATTTTGTTTTATAAAATTACGTACTAAAGTCTTATTGCATCCAATCCGTCCTGCTTAACTTAGGAACTAAATTTTTGCGATGCTAAAGTTAACATTGAATTCTTCTGTAATAAAGGTGCCTACGTTTTGCCATCCTTCACAAATAATAAAAGTATTTTAAAAAATCCTGGTAATCGTACGTCAAACCATTTATTTAAGTCTTGATACGTATAGCTGAAACTCAAAATTGTATATTTTATTACAATTACAATTTTAAATTTTAAAAAAATATCGTATGTGGTAGTGTCGTTATTTGTGTTTCGTCATGTGATTACCTTGAGGATTCTATTTATCTTCACTTAATTATGACACAATCAAGATCTGTAGAAGTATTTTACCTGCAATCAGTAATCAATCAAATTTTTTTATCATTTTACTATTCGGTTAAATGTTATATATAGCAGTAAAAAAATAATTGTCTTCGTTATGAAGTTTAATTAGTGCTGATTACAACAGTTTAATTCTATATTATTTTATTCACAGATTGAAAGTAATTCAAAGCAATGGTTTCCTTAAAAACACTCGTATTTGCGTCGGTATTGCTTTTCTCCAACGCACAGAAGAATTTTGCGCAACCTTTTGCCAAGTACTGTTTGGCGACTGACAACAATCCCTATTTATATTTCGGTTCTATAACTTCGTATGATGTGACAAGAGGCACTGCGGGATCCGATTCAGGTTAGAAATAATGTTTTTGGGTTTTTCGTAAATCGTTTAATCCTTTTTCGCGCTTGGTTCGTTTTGGGGATCTGTCCGGGTTCCGAGGCTTGTTTACCTGGCAGATCGCTGACCTTTTCGAAGGGGCTCTCCTCCTTTCTCATTCGAGCTAGGGACTGGTAATAGTGGAGTTTTTTGGTATTTAGAGGCATTTATTATTATTGTTAGCCAAAGGACACAAAATTGTTTTTGAGACTTTATGCGTCAAATCACATTATTTTTGGTATTTTATATCACACCGTTATACAGCCGTCTAAGAGTTCAGTACAATAATTCATACAGAACATTCTCCGGGTTGGCAGGCTATTGTAGCACTATCCGTATCTGAGACGCGTTGCCGGTCTCAAGCTGAGGCTGGAGCACAGCACCAACTCTCTATTTCGAGAGGCGCTTGTCTTGGACATCTGGATCCGATGAATTTTAAAAAATGGCATCGGATGCAGAATAGCTACAGATATATTTGATAATATATATAAAGATCTGTATTATAATTTAAATCATGTACTCGTACAAATATACTTATTTGTTAGGAATTCAAAAGTTTCTGTTTACTGGGGTATTATGCCGTGTTGTTACGACCTTTCGGGCCGACGTTTTGGATCCCATTGTAGGGTCCATCATCAGGGCTGATGTTGGAACCTGCAATGGGATCTGAAACTTCGGCCCGAAAGGTCGTAACAACACGGTAGAATACCCCAGTAAACGTGTGGGTGGGGGCCCTCAGCCTCAGACTACAAACGCAAACTTGAAGATTCTGAGTGGCCGTGAAAACCTAAGAACATTCAAAATTTAATGTAAGTATAATTAATAACACCCTCGTTGTCTTATTTATGTTTTAATTTGTCTTAATTTGTTTTTTCATTAGGTATTTCTTATTTTCTCTTACTCAATTTATTATACTCTTTTTCTATTGCACATCGCACACTGCTGTATTTTTTTGTAATATTTCTATTCTAATTTGTTTACTCATAGGGTGGATCAGGTCTTGTATACTCAACCTGGTTACACTGAAATAAACTATTATTATTATTATTATAATTATAATTATTATTATTATTATCATTATCACTATTATTATTATTATTATTATTATTATTATTATTATTATTATTATTATTATTGTTATTATTATTATTATTATTATAAGAAAACTATAATGTGACACGTACATACATTTATTTGACGATAATTTTATTTTCATTTTTCAATGCTCCGCATCTCTGAAAACAGGTTCCAAAGGCACAGACTCCATTCTCCATGAGGCATGAATACTGCAACCTATTTGAAACTTAATTATATTTTCGTTGCTGAAAATGGAAAGTAATAAAATTAGACAAAGTAATAAAATTAGGAAAGTAACAAAACCAGACACGCTAATTAGAAAAATCATCATTGCAAAGGTTGATCGAATTGCAGTGCTTTTCAACCCTTATTTGACAATCGCACAGGGGATGAAGGAATCTCAGTTCTGCAATATAATAATACTTTTAACATTTATTTATTTTCTTTATAGTTACGGACGTTACACGAAGTTACGGAGACAGACAGATAGATAGACGGACGGACGGACAGACAGACAACGAAATTATTGTAATTGGGATACGTTATAACATTTTACGTCCAAAATACAGTTCCGAGGGCTAATGGACCTCAAGATTTGATACTAGTGCCGTGATTCAAGCGGTCCCAAAGTTAGCTGTACGAAAGATTGCACAATGTTTCAAATTTTCAATCCACGAAAACTCGAAAAAAATAAAAGAAAATATGCCCAAATATGGCATATTGGTGATTTACTTAATTATATAAATTATTAGTCTTGGGTAAATTTTAAAAGGCGCCTATGAATATGTTAATGTACTGCTTCGGGAGCAGTTTGAATATTTTTGGGATATATTATTATCGAAGGCGCAAAGTAAATCTTTTATGTCAACAATCTTCAACATCCAACGCAAAGATAGTGGAAATCATGAAATATTACATACTTTATAAGTCATTAGTTTTCGAGAAAGCATTTTTTACAATTGTACCATTAAAAATAAAATACAAAGACTTACGAGATATTATTTGACATTTGGTTCAAAATTAAAATTAAAAACTAAAATTCCAAAAATATATTTTTCTTTGAAACTGTGCTATAATTATGTCAAAATTCCTGGATGCTTATGTGATAAAAAGGAAATTAATTTATGTAGCAATTGTAATATTTTTAAAAAATCACACTTAATACAAATCACATTGAGTTGCATTGTATTACATGCCCCAAAATCAGTAAATGGTTTATTTTATTATTTTACAAAATTTTATTTCAAAAAATCTTTTTCTCTACAATGAATCAAATTTGTGCATTTTAAAATTTAAAATGAATTTTTTTTTTTATTTATTTATTTAAGGAATCATTCATTTCAATCATTAAAATATTAGAGCACAGTGTACATTGCATAAACCAATTACAAAGACTCACACATATTTAACGCGTTGTAAATTAAGTAGTATGTTGGATAAAAGAATATTTGAAAGCTAAGATAATATATAGTAATCAACAAACAATATTTAAGAAAAATAATGATTGTAAATTAAGAAATTAGAAACAAACAATATTAAAGTAAATGAATTTTGATTGTAACACGGGAATAGTGATGGGAAGGAAGGTGAGGAGATAGGAGTTAGAGTGGAGATGGAAGAAGAGAAGATTAGATTAAGTGAGTGATTGGCCAAAGTCGATTAATCTAAAGCATTCTTTTAAATGCGGTAAGACCAGTATTGAACTTTGACGCCCAATAGTTCTGTTTGACCTAAATCCGTGAACAGTCCAAGGCAACGAAATAACGTTATATTATATTAGATATATACATTTGTACGCTTCTTTCAGTGTGTAAACCAATTCAATTTTGGTCTCTCAATCGTCATGGAACCCGCTACGCATCAACAGATGACCTACAAGAAATGAAACTTGCAATCGAGCTCAGAAAAAATATTTTGGATAATTACGCGGCTGGTCTCGTCTCCACAGCCGATGGATTATGTGACGTAGACTTACTGGCTTTGTCAAACTGGAAATGGGACGAATCAGTAGAAAACGAAGGGAAAAATCTTACAGTCGAAGGATGGAGAGAACTTAAGGAGATTGCGCAGAGATATCAGAAGAGATATCCTGAGCTTCTGACAGGGTATTCAGAAGACCAGTTTTACTTCAGGCACACTACGGAACAAAGGACCTGGGCGAGTTGTAGGGCACATATTGAAGGACTATTTGGTTCTTATGATAATATTAAAATTGAAACACCCAGAGAAGACGATGAAGTTATCAGGGTAATATGTAATTCTTTATTTATGTGTTAAGTAGTGCATATGTAATGTTGTTATAACCAAAATATTTATTTTTAATTTTATTTTATTTTTTACGCTTTAACAGCCAAGGAGCTCAATTACACAAGCGAAATATATCACAAAATACCCAGGCTTGAGTAAATCACATGGATGCATTGTGCCGTCATCGGAATCGGAATCGAACTCGTAACCCTGGTGTGAGCCAGTGTCATACCCACAAGGCTACGAAGGCCGCCTATTTTACGTAATTTTGCAATATAATTATTGTTTTTCATGCGCTTCTTTTCCACCCTGGTTAGTGGAGAATGTTATGAAAAATCCACCACAAATGCGGCCGTAGTAACCCGGTGGGCGTGGCACTGGCTGCTCATACCGCAGATCCCGGTGAGGTCTCAATGCATCCGTGTGATTTTCTCAAGCCTAGATATTTTCGCGATGTGTTTCACAAGAGTACGAAGGATGCTTAATACACGACTAAGCGTCAGGAAACTCTGGAAGCAGGAATTACGTTTTATCCGCTTTTCGATCTCCCGGGTCTCTGTATTATCAATGACAGTATATTACTTCATTGACGGTACTCACAATTGCACAATATATAATAGACTACGAGCCTCGAGTTTGTGTGCCGGCGCGCGTCCACCGTTCGAATCAATTCAATGCCGCCCGCCAACTGACTTGCTTCACGTCCTAAGACTTAAATAAATCAAATCAAATAAAAAATGATCTGAAATTAACAAAATACAGTATATTATAATATCGTTCTTGATTTTAGCCATATGACAACTGTCCAGCATGGTCGGAGGAAGTAGATAACAACGATGATTTTAAGAAAGCAGAAAAGCGAATATTTCGCAAACAAGTAGATTATTTACAGGTATGTTATAGATATAATATAATTAAAATTCGAACAGTTATGTAAATACAAATCCATTCCACATTTTGCATATTTCATGTAATCGTCTAAATCATATCACATTTATCAATAAAAATAAGCAATATTTTTATCAAATTTTTGTTAGCGGACATTATCATTGCCGTGTTAAATCGTCGAGTCGATCAAAATGCAACTTAATCTTTCAGTCTAAATGCAACTCAGAACATTTTCAAATTTTCTTTCAGCTCTTAACCGATGTATCCAAGAGACTTGGTTTCAAGAAAAAACTGAATAAAGACGATATTGACATTATGTACGACGTCTGTCGCTTTGAGAAGAGCTGGTACCCCAAGCTGCACTCTCCCTGGTGCGCCGTGTTCACTAAGCCTGAACTCTTCCTGATGGATTACTACAGCGACCTGGGCCAGTTCTACAAGTCTGGATTCAGTCACGAGTACCATCCGAAGCTCGGCTGCTTGCCGTTGAGGAACATGATGGAGACATTTACCAAGACAGTTACGCTAAAAGAAGCCAAGCCAAAAGTGGTTTCGCTGTTTACACATGACACACTCTTAAACTTGGTCTTCACCACTCTACGATTTGGAAAAGATGCTGTGCCATTGAAAGGAACTGACTATTCAGATCTGATGATTAACAGAAAATTTAGGAGCAGCTTGAACAGTCCTTTTGCTGCTAATATTGCTGTCATTTTGCACAAGTAATAATTATTTTCATATATTTATATTCTGCAAATTGCAAACAATATTAAACCTACCTTCGGTGACTACATTTAATGTGCATTTCCTAAAATATCAGTATCAGTAAGATGGTGATTATGACATGTCTTATTCAGTTACCGCATTGTCAAACTTATGAGTTGATACTATTTTGTAAATATCCACGTGTTAAAAAAAGCACAAGAATCGCGTTTCCTAAATTATTCCGTATTCCAAAATTAAACTTAATCTTTTCAAGGTAGGTAGCTTTCATTACAAAGAGAACGAACTTGTTTGTGAATTGAAGACTTACTTCACTATTCGATTGTTTAAACAATTGAAAAGAGCTAAATTAACTACGATACATATACGTATTAACACAAATTTAGTTATTTGTCTAAATGTAAAAATTATTAATTATTAGTTAATGTTATTAACATAAAATATCTTTATTTTTCATTAAAAAAAATCCATGAAAATCTATTATCTAAAAGAAATCATTCATTGTAAGTATTTTGGTAAATGTAATATTGATAATTACTTCTTCATACAGGTGCAGTTCAGAGGACTACGAAGTGCAATTCTTCCTAAACGAGAGGCCAATGGAATTAGATGGGTGCCCCAAAGGCCTTTGCTCCTGGGAATATCTTAAAAATTTCTTGAGTATGACAGTGGATTGCAACCTTGATTTTTGTAAAATATAAATCATTTACGATAATTCTTTATTTAACTTTTAAACATACATAAATAATGTATCTAGTTTTAAGGCTACATTACATAAACTAAAAAAAATATTTCATAACCTTCTTTCATTACCTACATATTTTTTATTTAAAATAATTTTGTACTACACTCACTTTTTTTATTTCATCCCGACCGATTTTAAAATGAACCGTTCTTCGTCAGACTAAAATAAACCCAAACTTATGTATGTAGATACATTATATAATATTTATTTTTGAGTTATCATAATAGATGCACGATGCATATTTAACATACATCTATCCGTGATCCCAAATTGAGTTCAAAATACTTTCTTTTCATGACTTGCCTCATGAGACATGACATGTCTCATGAGATTATTCTGTACCTATGACTAAGAAAGTAGTCTTTTTTTTTTTTTTTAGCGAAATTTAAAATAAATTAAATTTTAATAAATATTATTATTAAGTTCTACGGATTAAATATTTTTGTGTTACAGCTGTTTCGGCTTGTAAGGCCATTATCAAACAGTGGATATACCACGTACAAACGACTTATTTATACAATTTTAAGTTACCCCTTCCCCTTTAGAGTAATTAGATATGTGTGGTGAAGCCCTGTAGTAATATACGTTTTTTCCCGGGCACTTATCATTAAAGGTGCCTCGGTTAACGTTATGCTTAATTATCAAAATTCCCCGTTTTCTGCAAGTGTTATTTATAAATATTATTTTAATTTATGTCCTTGATTATTGGTTTTTTAAAAATATTTAGAAGTGGAGAGAGGATCATTTTTTGTTGATTATTTAAAAGTTTATTTAAATAAATAAATAAAGAAAGTAGTCATTTTTTTAATTCCTAAGAAAACATTTGAAAAGTTTCTAAGTTATCTAATATATAGATAGTCCCTTTATATATCGCATCCATAGTATTAGTTCATTTATTTCATTTTGAGACAATTGGATTTAAAGTTTTATTTTTCAGTATGAAATTAAGGAATTCAGTTTCCTTATTCTTAATATCGCTATGTTCAGCATTAGAATTTATTATTTGTTTTATATGTGTATCGATCATGAAAGGTATAGTTATTCAATATCATTTAACATAATTCTAGACTACTGGGCTTGTTTTTTAAGTTTTAATTTAAAGTTCACTTTTTACGCAGTTGGGTTTTTTAACTCACTTCAATTGTAAACGCCATTATATGGCAGGATCCTAAATTCAATCTCAGAACAAAAGATACGTTATTTCCCAAAAACTTTAGTTGCAATACTAACACGTTTAAACGTGCTTCCTATTATTTAAAATACTACGGAATCGGGAGACCTATCCACATTCACGGCTTGCAGTGACATGTTTGGTCTTTGCAGGCGTTGCAGTCACTACAATGTAACATAACAACCAGTAACATTAATTTAAGTGAAAAATAAAAGCATATTTCTTATTTTTTTTCTATTAAAAGTATGTAAAAATGTACCCCGTTAAAGAAAACTTAAATTTTTGACGCATCCTGGTTTACATACACATGTATATACAGAATAGAAAATGACAGCGAGAAACAAAGCAAAGACGTTCTGAATACAATTATAGCCAATAAGAATTTGTCAAGGGAAGCAAGACTAGCGGTATATAATGGAATTTGTACCGCAAGTCTTGCTTATCTATGGAACTCAATTCTGCAATGTGGAAGTGAATCCTGGAATTAGCCAAAAAATGATGAAGTATGAAGATGAAGAAGACTGAATATGGTGAAAATGCGGTAAATCTTTGGTTGATAGAGTAAGGACTAAACAATTAAAAAGTGAATGTATAATATTGGCTATCGCACGGTAGATAAAATAAAGAAAGTATTGCTGAGATGATTTGATCATGTGGAACGTATGAGCGAAAAAAATATGATTAAGAAAATGTATGAGCCATTTTATGTTTGATCTTTATCTAGGAGACTCATCTAAGAATGATCTTTTGCCAGTGTAACATATTGAAAGACATTAATAATCTTATTTCAGAAAGGGCACTTTAATTTCGATCCATAGAATTTTCACCCATGCAATTCTGTTCATTTTTCAATTTCAAGGAACGAAAAAATAAACTATATTAAATATAAATATACGATAATAAAAAATATATATACGATACTAAAATAAAACGCTTTAATAAATATAGTAAAACGAAAATAATAACTGTCATATTGAAAACACAAACAGTATTCTTTAAAAAGGAAAAATGTAATGACTACGATCTGCAGTTATTCCTGGACCAGAAAAGTGTTCAAGAAGAATCGACACTTGAGAATTTTTGAAAAGATTATCTTCCAGTTGTAATTGTAATTTTACGCCTGGAATCCTACTTGGGGTGCTGGAGCACCCCACAGCGTTTTCAATTTGTTATTTTGTGGCCGAGTTCTTTGGATTGGGCAGTACTTCGGCGACTGCCGAATTTTGTAGACGTATGTACATGTGGTGCGGGGTGCTCAGGCACCCCGGTGAAGGAAAATCGTAAGTATTTGTGTAATAAAAATTAAATTATTCTCCAAGTTCGTGAATTTTATTTACGTGATATTTAATTATATTAATTATTTTATTATTACTAATTATTGCAATAACCTTAAATTTAAAATTTTAGTGATAAATTTCAGTTTTAGTGATTTATACTTCTTTGAGGCATCCTACTTCATGTAGTAATGGGAAACAAAGACCCAGCGAATAATAACTGGTTCACTAGCATTTTTTTAGCAAAAAATTAACTTGCAAAAGACTTGACGATATGGTAGGTACAACACGCAAAAATAAAAGTGAAATACCGCTCTCATTTTTAGAGCTACGAAACCAAAAAAAACTGGTATGTTTGCGTATGATGGATGTAACACTCTTATCCTAATGTCCGCCAAAATCAACTAAGACGAAGGTCATCATTATGTTGTCAATTCTTCGTGATTCTCCTGACAAAAATAATGAAGTAGAGCTCCAGGAAATAATTGATTATTGTAATAAAACCAAAAGTGGCGTCGAATTTTTCGATGCAATGGCTAAAATATACTCCGTCCAAAGAAAATCGCGATGGTGGACGATGTGCATTTTTTATGGACTTTTGAATGGTATTAGCATTAACTCTTAGGTTCTCTACAAATGTTAAAAGGCAACAAATAAATCAGAAATAAAATTCAGAAAAACTTTTTAAAAAATTGGGACTCCAACTCGCGAGTAATTATTTGGAAGAAAGCCTGCAAAGCCAAGTTTGAAGAGGGATATAAAAGAAATTATTTGTGGTATACTTAAAAAACTTATACCAAATGAAAGCTTGATTCCTCAGCATCACACCCAGGGGCATAGTGGATTCTGTCCCAGGTGTAAGGACCGGAAGAGCAAGACTCAGTGTACGAAGTGCAAAACTCCGATATGTTTCGAACATTAAATAAAAATATGGCAAAAGTGCTGCAACTTTTAAATAATGAGTGGATTTATTTTGATTTTTGATCTTAAGTTTATAGTCCTACGTCTAATAAAGAATTTTTTTTAAATTCTTTCATTAAAAAAATAACAACTGGGGTGCTCAGGCACCCCTTGTAGGAAAATCGGTTGGGCAAAACAGTGTAGGATTCTAGGGTTAACTGTGAGCACTCTTATTATGCTGCCTAGACAAATATTTTGGATAGAGTAAGTCTTGAAGGACATTTAAGAGTCGATCCAAATAAACCAGGACCGTATTATATATTGGGCACATATTGGAGGCTCGTTCGTGAACTTCTTTTCAATTTTTTTATCATTAGCTTTTTCGGTTTCAGTTTTGTTTTTCATGTAAAATAGCATGATTATTTTTTCACGCAGAGACTGAAGGTTAACAATATACACAAAATTTGTTCTAGGTAATAGGATAGAGAGACTATATTTTTTCAGGGTTGTCTGACTGACAAAACTGACAAAATTTGGATAACGTGTATATAGTAGGGTCTGCGGTTTGTCTACCGGAACAACTTTGGATCAATTTTTAACCCTTTTTTCGTGATCCAATCAAGCTGAAACTTTGCAGGCAGACTCGTGGTGACGATAAACATGATCTAACAAATTTTCGTTTAAAAAAATTAATTATAGTATAACTTTGTATTTTTCGAAATTTTAATGTTTTTTTCAAATTGGAATCATTACAAATGAGTAATGACCCTGACGCGTGCAGTAAGCACGAAACCTGATTAAATGAGAAAAAGAGTAAAATATAAATTTGTTTTTTTTTGGGTTAGTTTTTTTTAAGACTATTTAATTTGACCTTTTCATAATTGCTTCAAAAGGGAAAAGAATGTTAACAAAAAAAATTTCGTCATTTTTTTATTATTTTTATAATAAATTAGGGTGTTCTTTTATTCAGAGAATTTTATGTGAGCCTAAAATTTTAAATTTAAACCAATTTTTTGTTTTGTCGGTTTTCAATTATATTAATAATCAATTTTTTTTTTAGTTAGACAAATTTTAATTAGACAAATTAATCAATTATGTTTGAAATGATATTTAAGTAGATCGATTATGAATTTTATATACAATGACTAATGCTGTATTATCATCGTGGGAATTTAGGAAAGAACTAAGCTGATCTGAGCACAGTGAATAGGATTAAAAAATAATCTAAAATATGGTTTGGTCGTCCAGACGGAATGATTCATTCATCCCCTTGGATTGAATACTAAGAAAGGCGAAATTTGAAAGAAAAAATAATAAAACGATTTGACGCGGGTTTCGATGACACAAGACAATGAATACGTCCACGGAAAACTGACAACTGGTATGAAAAATGGTCCTGTTGGAAGCCGTGTATTTAAAATGTTATGATTATTATCTATTATTTCAGGATAATAGTGCTACGTTTTATGCTCTCGTCTTTGCTTACGACTCCCTGTAAGAGAAGTTAATTAATTAATTGCGGGATTATGGTATTGCGTTCATGACATTTTATTTGGAACAATATTTTTTCATAAACACATTTATGAATACCGATTCTGATGTGAGATTAATTAAAATTGTATAACTTAAATAATTTGCGAAATTTAAAAATCAAGATAACCGCAGTTCATATTTTTTTAATTTTAATAAACCTTCTTATAGATTGGGATATTATATTGTATCGATAATAAAATAATTAGAACACGGTTTTTTTAGAGATTAATAAGCAAGTTTTTTTATTTCTTATGCTCATTTTGTGAGATTGGCGCACCATCAATTCTGAACATTTTATGTTCAAGCAGGTTTTACAACACAAAATACCGCCAATTTCTTTAAAATCAGCCATTGCATTGAATTTAAGCAACCTAGCCTTTGAACTAGCAGCTGATTGGAACGTCCGTATCCTGTCGTTTTAAGCCATCGAGGACAAAGAGATCCACCAAGTATGTAACTAGGTGATCTTGCATGCCTCGATATATAAGTAGACTTTAAACACTCGAATGACGTCTGTATGCCATAAATGACGTCATTCTGTTTCGGAATCATCTTTTGTTCTTTGTAAAATAAAATATAAAGTTATTTTCAATGAAACGTGATATTATGTAAAGAAATACGGAAAACGTTATTCACTTTTATAAATAATATATGGTTAGTGTTAATTATTATTTGACATAATAGATACTTGAGAGAGTAGCTTGTCGGTCTTGTGGTTAGGACTCTGGCCTCGTGATCCAAAGGTCGCGGGTTCGAACCTCACTCCAGACCAGCAAGTTAGTCCTATTTTCATAGTACAAGCGTTTAGCTTAGTTTGAAAATAGTAAGAATATTGATGTGACACGTATTCCGTGTTCGCATCTCTATTTTTTTTTTTTTAAAAAAAAAGATACACTAAATTGTATGGGGAAAAATTTATTCGCAACCACCTTGACAGTACGTTTTGAAGGACATTTTAGAGTCGATCCATATGAACCAGGACCGTATTATATATTGGGCACATATTGGAGGCTCGTTCACGAACTTCTTTTTAACTTTTTTATCATTAGCTTTTTCGGTTTCAGTTTTGTTTTTCACGTAAAATAGCATGATTTTTTTTTCGCAGAGACTGAAGGTTAACAATATATACAAAATTTGGTCTAGGTAATAGTATAGAGAGACTATATATTTTCAGGGTTCCAAAGCCCAACTGACAAAATTTGGATAACGTGTATATAGAGGTAGCGATGAGGTAGCAAAGTAAATAGAAATGCATAGATTTTGCATAAGGCACTTATGAGTATCAAGGTATAAAAAAATTGGAGATACTAGAATTCAATATCATACACATTTGATTACACTTATCCGACAATGTTAAGTTATTTCTAAGTACTCGTGTGTGGTTAAGCTTATCGAAGCAATCCTTCCCAATCATCCTATTCGCTCAACTCACTGTAAATATTATTTAATGTTTTCCAGTGACTAAAACGATTATATTTGAGTCATTGCTGTACTTTTCTCTTGTTGAAGTTTATTTTCCGAAAAAAATTATTGGAAAAATGGCAAGAAACATTAGCATTACATTGAGCCTTGTTTATCGTTGCTAATCATCATTACATCATTGCATCAACCAAATTTTAATTTGATATAAATCGTACGATGAGAAATATAATACGAATGATACGATACTATGTATTCCCTATACATTTATATGAAGTGGAATCGTGGATACTTTTTAATTAATATTAAATGAAATAAGCATTAAGCTGGATTAAGAGGGTTACCAATGATAATGTAATGATCCGGATTTAAATAGAAAAGAAATCCTTCAGACAACGAACATCCGAAAATCACAATATGTTTACCGTATAACTGGATATCTAGAAAATTACTAGATACTGAACCAAAAGAAAGCGAGCAGAAAAGCTTTGGAACACTAATAACATTCTGGTTGTAAAATCTAAGGCAATGGTTTGGAAAATTCAACTTTTTAGAACTTCTTACCAAAAAAAGAATGGTTGCTAGCATAATGGCTACCTTTTGACAACCGGACAAGCACAAAAATGATAATCGAATATATGACATTCTCTTTTGGAACTCTTATATTAACAGTAATATTTTTACATATTACATCCTACACATGTCCGATGGAAAGGGGATGCCAAGAAAGCTAGAAGCCCCTTTAAAAATTCCCGTGGACAAGAGCAATGTTGCTTTGATTTCTATTCACATCTATGGTTTTCAAATGTTAAACCACCCTACCTTAAATTCCAATATGAATCCATCCAAAAGTTAAAGCCATTAATTATGGCCTATTTTGCGATCAAAATAATAAAATATATTCGAGGGCATTTGTAGAATAATCTGAGAAATCTGTTCGGCTTGAATACTAATAAAATAGTTTTTTATGCTCCTTTCCCTAGACCTTTTCTCGTATCTTTCATGACATCATATACATAATATACTGACAATGTATTCGAGGTAAAACTTTGTTTCGCAAAATGTTGATCCAGCTCTGAAGCAATGTTTTTACACGCGGTACCAACCCAATGACTTTCTATCTCGGCATAAAAACTGGTCTGTAATATTGTTTACGGCATTTCATCCAGCGGCGAGCCGAGGCGGTCGCGAACGCAATTCGGCATTCGTACACAATGTAATAGCCGCAATCTTGCCGATTATTCTTTTCGTTCCGTCATGAACGTCTGTTTAAAATAATGTTCACGTTCGGAGCTACTTTGTTTGTTGCCGTTGCATATTTTGTGTCCGCGAAGAATTCTGAACTATCGTCTGGTTACTGTTTGAGTAATGACAGAAACCCCTACTTATATTTCGGTACTAAAACGTCATACGACGTGACGAGAGGTACGGCGGGCTCAGACACGGGTAAATATTCATTTCGTATCTTTGCTTAAGCGCTATTGAATTTCAATTATTCATCTGTGTCGCTTAATTGGAAGACTGAATTTATTTATTGTTTATCAAATTTTATTATTTACTACCTAGTTATTTCAATTACACGCGATTTTAAAAATTTCCCAAAACATTTTTTATTGATTTATTATTAGCATTCTTAATTTATCGTTTTTCAGACATGTTCATTATTTTTTCACATTGTGTCATTGATGTTAACGTGGAATATTTTTTTTATAATTTCGCTTCTAATACTGACAATAATCAGGTAGATATCGTATGTATATTTTACTCTTGGTCCAGTTTTAATTGTAATTTTAAGTTTCTAGTTTTTACGAGTTATAAATGATGCCTGATTATGCTGGTTAATGAACTTAATCAAGATAATTAATTATCAAGTAAATTTTGCAGAAAATTTGGTTCTAATAAAAAAAATCGAAATAATAAGTAAAAAAAACGCTTATTTAATTATTATAAATTGTATTTATTTTAGTGTGCAAACCGATTCAATTTTGGTCTTTGAACCGCCATGGAACCCGCTACCCGTCAACATCTCTCATTCAAGAGTTTAAACAGGCATCAGCACTGCTGAATCAGATATTGGAAAATTACGCAACAGATGAATCTTCTACAGTCCGTACAATGTGTGATGAAGACTTCCTGGCTTTATCCAACTGGACTTGGAACGAGCGTATAGAAGGTCAGGGTAATAATTTAACAACTAAAGGTTGGGAGGAACTCAGAGACATTGCGCGAAGGTACCAGAAAAGGTATCCTGACCTCCTGACAGGATACTCTGAGGATCAGTTCCACTTCAGGCATACCGAAGAGCACAGGACTTGGGCAAGTTGCAGAGCGTATATTGAAGGACTATTTGGTTCCTATGAAAATATAAAAATAGAAGAACCTATAAATGATGAAAGTATCAGGGTACATATAATTTTATTATATTACAATTTTAATTTTAATTTATGTTTTTCTAAAACAATGTATTTTGATAATATTTCAACTATTTTTTTTATGATTTTTATAGCCCTATCAATATTGTCAGGCGTGGATAAAAAATATTCATGACAACCATGACTTCAGAAATGGAGAAAGAGAAATTTTTCTACAGCAAGATGATTACAAACAGGTAGGAAAGTGATAAAAATATATTAGTATTTTTTGTTCTGATTAGTGGTGATGATTTATTAATTAAGTAAAAAAATATTTAGCAAATTTCGGTTCCACGACAATGTCGAGACAGGTAGAAATAGTCAGCTCGCTCTGACGCCGCCGTTTACATTGGTAGGTATATATATAAATTTCCAACTAGGGTTTCTCTCTTCCCGGACTTTTCTCATTCCCGGGACTCGATTTTCAGCTCTGGATCATTCCCGGAATCCCGGGTCTCGTGATACGTTCATATTTTTTTCGAGAAAAAGGATTATTTTTTAAACATTGCTTATTTTATTTCAAATACATTATAAATTTAACGAGTATTGACATAAAATACAATTAATAAATAAAAATACAGATATAATAAATTCTTAATATTAACAAATCTACTTTATATGAAATATACTGTATGTACAATGTACGTTGTACATATTTACAATCAATCTATTATTTATACATTTTATTAATAAATATAAAATATTGAAATTTAATACGCACATTAAGACTATTTTATTTAAAATAGCATATTAAAAATACCAATACCACAAATTTACATCTGGTCGTCTTCTCCGTTGCTTCTCGATTTTGTACTAATATTTCCAGCAATTGAAAAAACCCTCCCTTTCAACTGATTTCGTCTTTATGGTCAACGGGGACGTGAACAATTTTCGTAAATTAATTATTATATTATATGTATATTAATATTAAAAAGCTTTTATTTTTTTTAAATTAAAAATGTATCCTAGTTTATTTTTTGTTTTTTTTAGTTTGCTTATGATTTTGTCGAGTTTGATTTGTTTCGAGTCCCGGGAGCTTATATCGAGTTTCGGGACTCTACGTGAGCATTCTCGGGACTCGATGCATCGAAAACCCCATATATTCCCGGAAAACCGTTCCCGAGTTGACCCGAGTCGGAAAACCCTATTTCCAACCAATTCTAACAAAATGTAGCATAACATAAAATATGTAAGCTATCGTGAGATAACATGGATGAAGTAAATTTTACATTTTGCTTATTTCCTCTTTACAATATTCTACACCCGATTCAAAAAAAAATTCTTTGCGTGTCATTATTTCACAGAAGTTAAAATATGAGAACATTTATTATTTTTTACGAGTAATTAAACCCACGATTTGGGTCTGAAAAACACGTATAAAACCTAAATACTATCTGGTGTGGACCATGACACGGTGGGCGACCAAATTTATAGCCATAAACTAAAACAAACCATTATTTATTTATTTTTATCTCTGGAATTAAAATAGTTACACATTCACTTTATGAAGAAATATTATTACCTATACTTACCTATAAAACAAATGTCTTTGACCCGAATTCAGAGTCAATACTTAGATGATTTAAAGGTTAAAATATGCCTCAAAAGTGTTATTTTGAAAATTACGCTTTTAAGGCATACCCTAACCTTCAAATCATCTAAGTATTGACTCTGGATTCGGGCCTGTCTGTCTGTCTGTTCTCTATACAAATCTACACCGATTGTCTGACCTGACCAAAATTTTGTATACTAATTTGTAAGGACCTGGCTGGTAACAAATGTGACTTTCCTCCCTCTCCCTTTACCCCTCCCCTCCCTGATATATTTTCCATGCAAAATTCCTCCCCTCATATAATTCCATGTTCGACCGATCTGACTCGAATTTTTCATTCTTATTCTGTAGGACCTGGCGGGTAACATAGGTGACTCCTTCCCTTTCACCCATTCCTCCTCCTGATATATTTTATGTAAAAATTTATACTGTTTGTTCGATCCGACCCAAATTTTGCATACCTATTATTTAGGACCCGTCAGGTAACATAGGCAAATTTATCACGTCGTCTCCCCATGATATATTTTCAGTACAAATCTGCACTGTTTGACAGATCTGGCCCAAATTTTGCATTAATATTCTTTAGGTCCTGGCGGAATACATAGGTCACATTTCAACCCTGGACATGCCATCTATTCTAGCCTAAATTAAATGGAAACATTTTTTTACTAAAGATCTTGCAAAACAATGGACAAATTTATGTCACCCCACAGAAATTATCAGAATCAATCTTATCAAAAGTCATATTCTTGAGTCGTTGCAATAAATGTTATATGACAACAAAATTTAATTCGGATGTTCAAAAATGAGATTGATCTTATGCCATCAGACACCCTTAGAATTGTTATTGATCAAACACCAGCCAGTGAGCATGGCATATGATTTAACGCGAGGTAGCAATTGTTATGGTTGGAAAAGAATTTCAACCTCGCGATATCGTTTTGCAGCACAGAAATGCTGAATGAATTGCTCACACTCATAGATGCTACGATCCATTTCAATATCTAATTATATTTCCAGAAGGTCAGACCATACATTAATGATCTAACGAAATCCTCAAGTTACATTGGTGGAGCAATGGTGTTACTATCCAGTGACTTCGGGCAAACGCTTCAATTTATACCTCGCTCAGCACCAGCTGATGAATTGCAAGCCTGCTTGCAACTAAGCTTTTTGGAGCACAGTCAAAAAATTCAGATTCAAACCGATACAACAACTAACATATTTTCTATACAATTACTCAAGGTTGGTTACGGTACTGTACCTACATATTCAGAAACAGAAAAATCACCTTTACTGTAATGATAGTACTTTTTGCAAAAAATAAGTCAAAAATATTATAAAATAAATATTATCGGAAGAAACTTGTAAAAATACATATTTGCTAGTATATTATCGCGGGACTTGGCTTTGGGAGGCAAATGTAATCACTGAAAGATAATTTAGTTTAATTTACTACCAAAAAAGTCCTGGACATGAGTCAAATTGTAGTACTGTTCTTGATTTTATTGTCGCTAAATCCTTTTAAATATTTCACACTTATTATTGAATTATCTTTAATTTGCATTTCGTCTCTATTACTTAGATCACTTCTGATTAACTCCGTTCATGTTCACTCGTACAATCTATTCGCCCTGGTATCCTTTACTCACGCTGGTCACTTATTAGTATCGCGTGTTGTAATATCAAGAATCACTGATCACACTGGTTCGCTCGGTAGTGTCACGGAGATGTCGCCTTGTTAACGACGCAAACTGAATTGCCTGAGCCCGCGACGCGTGACTCCTTATACAGCAAAAATTCCTTGGAAAGGTTTATTCCAGAGGTAACGAGAAACATTTGAAACGTTCTAGACTATTCTACATAGTATTTTACAAAGGCTATGGAATGTCGTAGAATTCTCTATAGAGATAGCGCAGTCACGGATGAGTGACCCCGGATTACGTGCTTAACAGTCTTCGGTCGCGGTAGGCCGACCGCCATCGCGTGACACCATTGTTTATTTTCAGCTCTAAGTAGGTACATGGACTAGCTACAATATTATAAATATATAGCAATTACTCATTTGTATTAATTTTAATTAACTGATGGATATTTGGGTCTTGTTCCTTATTTCTTACAAACTATTCGTTTGAAGACACTTTAAGGTACTTGTCAAATTTGAAACGAATGTAAAGGAGTGACAGGCGCTGTTGTTGTTATTCGAGGTGAAATTGGCGGAAAGCAAAACAATTTCTCAGAAGATCGTTACCGATATCATTGCTTTTTATTTTGCTTAGTGTTGACATTGGTTATAATAAGGTGACCAAATTTAAAAAATTAAAAAACTTCAAAGCAAGATTTTTTTAGAACCTTAAATAAAGAATATTTTGAAACGGACAGAGAAGGAAAAAACGTTTAACAAATTATAAATATGTTTATTTGAAATTGTAATTTGGATCTAGGTTTATTTGACAGGTAGTAAATAATTGATTAAATTTATTAATAGGCAAAATTTCTGATGCTTTTGTAAGATGATAGTTTTCGGGAGTACCTACAATATTACAATAATTATTATAATAGTAGTTTACAATATATTGGCAGCACAATACTGCAAAAAGTAGTATACCTGGTCAACTTATATAATATAAACAGGTTATCTGTTGGGCGACACATATTATGTTCCATAAAGGTGCAAACTCATATTTACCCTTATTTGTATTTCAGCTCCTGTGTGATGTATCCAAGAGACTTGGCTTTGAGAACAATCTTAACCACAGTAGCATAGCTCTGATGTACGATCTCTGTCGTTACGAAAAAAGTTGGAATCCCAGTCGGGTATCTCCATGGTGCTCGGTCTTCACAAAGCCTGAACTTCTCCTTATGGAGTACTATGAAGATCTAGGGCAGTTCTATAAAACTGGTTTCAGCCACGAATATAATTCAAAACTGGGCTGCTTAACCTTGCGAGAGATGATGAGGGCATTCAACAAAACTATATCGGAAACACAGGCAAAACCAAGAGCTATATCATTGTTTTCTCATGATACACTGATTAACATGGTATTCACTGCTCTTCAATTTGGCAAGGACGATAAACCACTGGATGGAAAGGACTACGCAGATTTCATGGTCAATAGAAAATTCAGGAGCAGTTTGAATATTCCTTTTGCTGGAAACGTCGTTGCTGTCCTATATCGGTAAGAAGTAAACATATTAAGTCCTTTTTATAAAATTTAAAACTTAATAAATAATGCTTCATTTAATATGTAATCATTTTACTTATTAGTTTGGTGTGATAAAATCCTATTGAATTAAAAAATCGGTAAAAGAGAGATTCATTTTTAGTTTTGAGTATAATGGTTAAAATAGCTTCATAAGTTCTCAGTATATTAATCTCTGCAGTTTAGGTACTTTATTTAATATTAACTGAAATTAACTAAAGATATACTTAAATTTTTCATAATTTTTAAAGATTAATATTCATAAAATTTATTTGTGCAGCGAGCATGTATGCAATGTATCTAAGCAAAATTAAGAAAAAAAGTTACGATGATTGTTTTTTATTACAGTTGCAGTACAGATGACTACGAAGTACAATTCTTCATAAACGAACGACCAATGGAGTTAGATGGATGTCTTAAAGGTCTTTGTTCATGGGAATATCTTAAAGATTTCTTAAATATGACAATTGATTGTAATCTTGATTTTTGTAATGATTAAAGAATAACCGTTATGTAATATGAATAACTGTTAGAATAATTATTTACTCTTGTGAATTAAATATATTAAAATATGTAGCTGATCTAAAGCCATTACTGAAGACTAATAAAAATAATATTACTCAGAGTCCGTTCACTTTAGGAAAGCCACTTGCATTAGTGTGAGTAACAGTCCGTTTACAAAATCTCGTAACATTCTTTTTATGAGTAAATGACAGACGCAAAAAATTTATATAAATATTATTTTTATAATGTTCTAAGGTTTTCACGGCCGTTCAGAATCTTCTGTGTATAGTTTTCTGGGATATTCTGCCGTGTATATGTGACCTCTCTGGCTGACGTTTCGCATCAGCCATCAGCACATTAGCCCTGAAACGTCGAGGTCACATATACACGGCAGAAAACTATACACAGAAAATATTATTTTAGTTTCTTAACCTAAAATAAGCATAGGTACAAGTAATATAAAAAACTCATTCCGTTTTCAAAATAAATATGATTTCAAAATTGTTATTAAATAAAACGAAAACATTGAGTATATGCTTTTTTAAATAAAATACCTTCTCTAAATTGGATTTTTTTTTAATATTCCACTTTATTGAAAATTGAAACTAATAAGTGAATCCATTACCTGCTATATCGCATATGTCATTGGTATTAATCATTAATAAAAGTATATTAATAAATATAATTTTCTACGTAACACTGTCCGTCACCAACGCTACCAGAATGCTCCAATAATATTGTGATATATTATAGCAATGACGCTACTATAGATAGCACTGTTCTCTCAGCATTAACTGGCGGCCGAAATATATAACAAAAGCACGTCATTTTTTATGGGTTATAGCTAGTTTTAAATAAATAATATATAAAACAAGTATAATTCTAAATAAATGGTTTCAAAATCTTATAATTAATATTAATCAATAAGAATCTATTGTCGTCTGTATCGGACTCCGAATCCTCATCTAAATTCATATTAAACTAGCTGTTCATACCCGGCGTTGCACGGGTTAAGGATTAGTTTAAAATATATTTGTGAGGGTTCGATTCGAACGGTATAGATTTGCATCGAAAATATATCAGGGGGAGGGAAAAGCGTAAAATAATAGGGGGAAATATCACCAATGTTAACCGCCGAGTCCTAAAGAATAATTTTGCAAATTAAAATATATCAGGGGGCGGGTAAAAGGTAAAAGGGAAGGGAGGAAATGTCACTTTTGTTACCCGCCGCGTCCTAACGAATAAGTTTTCAAATTTTAAGTCCGATCGGTGAAACGGTAGATTTTCATCGAACATATATCAGGGGGAGGGGAAGGAGTTTAAGAATAGGGATGAAATGTTGCATATGTTACCCGCCGAGTCCTTAAGAATAAGTTTCCAAATTTTGAGTCCGATCGGTCAAACGGTACAGATTTTCATCGAAAATATGTCAGGGGGAGAGGAAGGGGTAAAATAATAGGGAAGAAATATCACCTATTTTAGTCGTCAAGTCCTAAAGAATAAATTTCCAAATTTTGAGTCTGATCGGTCTAACGGTACAGATTTCCATCTTAAATAGGTCAGGGGGAGGGAAAGGAGTAGGAGAATAGGGGGGAATCGAATCGGACAAACGGTGTGGATTTGTGTAGAGAACAGACAGACAGACATTGAGTTTTATAGGTATAGATTGATTTAAGTCTGTGGTCACAGTATCGTGATCTTGCAGTCACCGTATTTCAAAATAAAAAATATTAAACAAATGCTATGTATGGTCAGTTCTCCTTTACGGTGTTGAAGCATGGACGCTGAAGGTGACTACTCTAAATCGCCTAGAGGCGTTCGAAATGTGGATTCATAGTAAAATGTTAAGGATATCTTGGACTGACATGACTAGTAATGTTGAAGTTTTACGTAGAGCAAATACAAACAGACAGTTACTTAACATAGTAAAGCTCCGTAAAATTTCATATTTTGGTCATATAATAAGATGCGAAAAATACTCCATCCTTCAGCTCGTCATGAAGGGGAAGATTGAGGGTCGCAGAGGGGTCGGATGGAGGCGGCATTCCTGGCTTCGAAACATCCGAGAGTGGACCGGGAAAAGAAGCGTGGAATAGCTGTTCCGCACTGCCCTGGACAGGAAAACTTTCTCCCAGATGATCGCCGACGTCGGGGGGACCCGACAGGGCACATGAAGAAGAAGAAACAAAGAAACGACTGCTCCGCGTGACTGCCAGGGTGATACTAAATTTGCCAATGGAATAGCTTTACAAAAGGAATACCACTACACAATTTATGTGTTACAGAGGGTATACTCACACTAATGCAAGTGGCTTACCTAAAGTGAATGGACTCTACCAACGAACTAATTATATAGCATCATAAATCATTAAAAAGTTGTGTAAGACGATATAAAGATATTATTTATACAAACATTTTATATGTTCTGTGATAGATCTGAGGAACGTATGTCGCGACGCCAGAAAGAGACTGCATGACAGAGAGAGAGAAGGTATAAAAGGCGCATGAATGTCGAGTCGCTCTCTCTTTTTACTACCATTGTTATTCAGACCTCATCTTACTGTACACCGTTTGTCTAAACCGTTATTGTCACCCAATAAACACTTACGAGAAGCAAGTCTTTACTTGGAGTTTCCTCATCCCGAAAGAAGAGTATTACATCTGGCGCAGCCGAAAAGGATTATTTTTTTTTGACGAAGATCGAGAGATTTTGAAAAAAAAATATTACGGAACCGGGAGCAGCATATAATACGGCAGGGGACACAGCGGCGTAATTTTTCAAGAGGAAAAAAAGACGCACAGTAAGAGGGAAAGGCGGTCACATCGACGGACATCGACATCGCAGACTTCAAGAGGAAGAAGACGAGCGTCGAGGGTCACAGGATGCGGATCTACGAAGGATCCACATCGCCACTTCCATCGCGGACGAGCTACGGAGGCGGAGACTTCCGGAAGCTGAGGCAGAGCGGCGGACCAGAGCGACGGGCTGAGGAAGGCGGAAGGACCATCCGAAGACGGGCGAGCTCTGGACGAGAGAAGTGGCCAAGGAAGTGGCCAAGGGTAAAGCCGAGGAATTATGGATATATTGGACAAAAAGGTTTGATTTATAAATAGTGGAAAATTGTTTGTTTTGGAAACATAGGTTAGTTATACCGGGGATTTTACGGAAAGATGTGTTAGAAATGTTACATCGTTCACATCTTGGTTGTGCTAAGACAAAGGGGCTGGCATGAGGATATGTATATTGGCCGCAGATTGATAAAGATATACAGGATTTAGTGGAGGCGTGCGCTATTTGTTCAAGAAATACGTTGTCACCCGCGAAAGCCGAGCTGTCATCTTGGGAAGTTCAAGAAACGGTGTGGACGAGAATATATTTGGATTTTTTCGGTCCAATCGGGAATAAATATTTTTTAGTGGTATGCGATGCAGCATCCAAGTGGATAGATTGTATAGAAATGAAAAATATAAATGCAACATGCACCATCGCAGTATTAAAAAAATTATTTACACAATTTGGGAATGTTCAAACAATTATTACGGACAACGGGACGGCATTTATGTCAAAATATTTTCAAGATTTTTGTCAGGAATTAGGAATTAAACATTTGACATCACCAGTTAATTCGCCAGCGTCTAATGGTCAAGCAGAAAACACAGTAAAGACGTGCAAAATTTTTTAAAAAAAATATTGGTTAATGGGAAATTTAATAGGGAATATGAAGACAAATTAAATAAATTTTTGGTTGATTATAGGAATTCACCACACACGTCATCAGGTGTAGAACCAGCAGTACTTATGTTTGGTAGAAGACTTCGTACCAATTTTGACATTTTTATACCTAGCGAAAAAGCAACAAGTTCTAGACGATTAGAAAGTGAGGTTATACAAAATTTAAAAGGGGGTCAAAGTAAACAAGCATTTTATTTCGGGGGGAGGAAGAGAAGAAATTTAGTTATAGGCCAAAATTGTTTTGTGAAAGATTTTCGATCCATAAATAAAGTATCATGGGTACCGGGAAAGGTTTTAAGGAAATTGGGACGAACTCTTTATTTAGTAGAAATTGAAGGCACTGGTCTCATGTGGAAAAGGCATGTGAATCAGATTAAGGGCAAACCCAATATAGAAATTGTTTAAAAGTAATAGGTATTTTATGTACAAAGTTCCAGGGTTCCGACCCGGGCTGAAGCTATGAAAGCTGCCTTGGAGGAACCGGAACGCTCATGTTTGCTCAGGGTCTAACGGGGGTGTTCATTGTTTCAGAAGCCAGCACCAGCGACAACCGGCAGACAGATAGAACACCACACCTGCCGCCATGGTCCTCTTCGCCTGAAATTACGTTAAGAATTGTCGGGATAAACGAAGAGGGATGAAAGCCAAGGATAAGTGCGGAGGGGTGTAATAGATCTGAGGAACGTATGTCGCGACGCCAGAAAGAGACTGTATGACAGAGAGAGAGAAGGTATAAAAGACGCGTGAATGTCGAGTCGCTCTCTCTTTTTACTACCATTGTTATTCAGACCGCATCTTACTGTACACCGTTTGTCTAAACCGTTATTGTCACCCAATAAACACTTACGAGAAGCAAGTCTTTACTTGGAGTTTCCTCATCCCGAAAAAAGAGTATTACAATCATATATAAAAATAATACTCAATATTTCATTATAATTTGTTTTGTATATTCCTGATTTCTGAAATGTGGGTATACCTCAAAATTGACTCATTCTAACATCTATGTTTTAATATTAAAATTTGCATTGGTTTTGAATACCAAGCCCCAGGAATCCCCTTAATATCATGCGTTTTTCCGAACGGGAAAGAGAAAAGACGGATTTTTCAAACCCAATAATCGAGGAGGCGGTGAACTCTTAACGAAGAATTTCCATTATAAAAGATCTGAATGGAAGTCTTTGAGCCATTCAATGAAAACGTGTACAATGGATAATGACAGGAGGTATTTAAAATTTCCCTTAAAAAATTCAGCGCATTTGTGAAATTAATGACTGGAGATGCTTAAGATTCAAAATGACTGGCTAATTTTTATATTTTATGAAAGTAAATCTCGTCTCTTAGTGTATATTATAGATATCTCACAGAGACGAAACTGTATTAATTATGGGAAAGTAGGTATAGAAGTCATTTGGGTGTAACAGGACTTATGACTTGTCTTTTTATGGTTGGCTTAAGTGATCACTTTACACAATTGTAACATTCGCCATTTCGTTTCGTCTCTGTGAGATATCTATAATATACACTAATTGATTAATAACGTCTCTGTGACATAAATCCAGCACTGTTCTGAAAGATTTGAACAAACTCAAAATATTCTGAAATCTCGTCTCTCTTTGGAGTTGTGCACTTTTGAAGGACATCATACATAAACTTTCTAAATGCTCATCTGCATCGTAAAGTTGTAGATGATCAAGTGTTTAGAAAATAAACTAAAAAATGCGTGAAACGTGAATTTGTTTTATTGAAAGAAAATTTTAACATGACCTCAGTTTCGAGAGATGTTTGACCAACTTATAAAAAGTTGTAGATAAAATCTAATTTACATAAAATCAGGTAACCACTAACCAAAAGTATATAAATAAAAAATCATAAAACTTATAAAATCATAAAAAAATAACCATTTAGAATTATTAGAAAATGATCTAACCCAATACGCAATATATAATAAAACAGTTTAAATATATTCTACTATTGTATTGTAATGAGATGGTAAACCTACTGAATACTAACAACAATACAACGACGAAGTCTTGTGATGGTCGACATAGAGATAGATTTAATAAATTTAGAAAATCCTAAAATAATAATATTCAAAAAAAAGCCAAGTATGGACATCAAAAATATATTTCTTCTGTTTGGAATCGTTTAAAAGTAAAAGCCTGATATATTTCTTCTTAAGATTCTATGTATTACAAGAGGCTAACAAAATATTGAATATTCAGCTATACAAGTAATATTTCTTAGATCTTTATTATACCATAGATATAATTCTGTGTTAAATTAATATTGTTTGCCAATCCTAATAGACTCGACCTTGTGAGTAGGTGCGAACGAGCCTTTATTATTTACGAAACGGAACAGCAAGTCTCGCGTGTAGCGAGTGCTTTACTCTTATTTTAACGAAACGGACCAATCACAGGCACGCGTTACCTTTCGACGGGTTGAGCCGGAGGCGACCGTCCTGATGGCTGAATCCGGCCAATGGCGAGCGCCGGCGGTGAGGTCATCGGGCATAGGATGAGTCACTGCACTAGCGTGGATTTCAGAGGTATGGTGAAATCATTACTATAAAAGGAGCGAACTCGATATACTCAGCCCCTTCAGTTCGAGACCAGACTTGCGAGCGGGAGCGCTGCCCAACAGACTACCGACGGAGCCCCGAGTTCCAGATCATCAGTTGCGAGCAAAGGAGCTGCCAACTTGAGAGAAAGCGGGTCTTGCAGCGGCGAAGTATAGAGATTCCACCATCCCGCAGCACCAGAAGGAGGATTCCGCCACAAAGAGTAACAGATAAGGATCATATTTATATTATCTATCGATTAATTATTTTCACTATTGAAATGTATTTATTTTGGGAAGATTAAAAATCGGAGCAATAATGTATAATTAATATCACGATTTCTTGTGTGATCTTGGCTCAATTCGTACGGGAATATCTCCCAAACGAATATATTTTGATGCATGGGGATTTTCATACCATTTGTATTAACAATTGATTTTACGGAGCTCTATAAGCAGTGCTTAATAGATTCATAATAATTGTCGACGCGTTATGTATTGCATAACCAGATATCAATCCAAATCGTACGAGAAATTCTTCCGAACGAATATATTTTAAAGTATGGGGATTTTCAAACTATTTTTACTAATAATTGAATACACGTAATTCTATAAGAAATGCTTAGTAGCCTTATAATAACTGTGTTGCATAAGTATTGCGCAATCCGGTCTTCAGCCAAGTCTTTATGATTTGAGTACCTCGGTACATCTGGCTTAACAAGTAGCTTCAGAACGACGAGTAAAGGACAGAATGGGGAGATCTAACTGAAATTGGAGTTTTCTGGTTTACGAACGTTGAGCTAGGTGAGGTTGTGGATGACGCTCGTGTCATAAGCCTGGAATTCGCGCAAGCCCCTGTGAGGTACTCTTAAAAGCGGGACCTCCCTTGTTGATCGGAGTGGCCACTAGACTCGACCTTCGCGCCTCATCCTGCTCAAAAACAGCGTAAACCAACGTCGTGAATTCTCTGACTTTGGAAGGATTTTCATGCCTGAATGCTATGAAATCTCAATAGAAAACGTTAACTTCTATTTCATCCTCTGTAAAAAGACAGAGCCAGATGCAGTACAAAAATCATTCACTCATATAGAGTAGCTGGGATATTATAAATATGTTACTAACACCCTAACATTTGACCAAAGTAAATGTTGCAAGATGCAGAATCGTGGGACGCCATTCTGAAAAGGCATAATGAGATTGCACAATAATTTGTAACATCGCTGACTATGCCCGCAAAGGAGGCTAATGTCGTCATCAATTCGTACCAAAAGAGTACATGATTCTTCAAACACCGGCCTAAAAGAAAGGCGCCTCAAGACAACACACATCATCAGAAACTCGTACCAAAAGAGTACGGCCTTCTCAATTATAAGCCTAAAAGAAGGGCGTCACGGGATCACATCTCGTAAAGAAGAGATAGAGTCTCGGGATGCAGTAAGTTCCGGAGGAACAAGGGGGGCCGTTTAGTCACTTAGGAAGTCGGCCACCGGGTTTAGGCGGGCGCGGAGCCTCAACCCCTCTCAGCAGAGATGCTGAGGGTTTAAAAAACCAAAATTTAGCATTCAAAGAAACTATTATTTCATATAAACTCACGGGCTGTTGTAGAATCCTTTCGAACAAACCATCCCCGAGACCTTATCTACTTATTTATAAAGAAGTTTCATTTCAAAAATGTCTTATTTCGTAGATAGCAAATATATGTATTATTTTCCCCAGGAATTAATATGAACAGGTTCATACACGTCTAAGACGACACCATTCAAGGTAAGAATATGTTAATATAAAGTGTTTAAAATTATTAGTTTCAGTGTTATTTAATATGTGAATTTCTCCTCTTTATGCCGTTCGATTGATTTTATTGGGTTGTTTCCAAACGGAAATGTTTTATTTCTAATACACGAATTCTTCTGGTGAACGTATTTTATTGTAACATAAATGTATAGATTATTAGGTTCGTTAGATGATTTTATTACGTAATATTATGCAATTGTTTCCACACTGCTCCTATAAAAGAATTTGAAGTTATTACGATACACAACGGGGTCCTTCATCCATTAGACGAATCATGTGCCAATTCAACGACGTATTACGAATAGTATATATTGTATTTATCGAGATTTAGTCGCATTTATTATTTCTAGTGAGGTTTTTAGTATTGGTTCCAGGCGCCATTATGAGGCGGAAATAGTTCATATTCATAGCCCGACTGCAATAGGTATTTTTGTCGCGTAAGAGGTAGCACTTTTAGGAATATAACTGTGTTTTATGTTTCGTCCCTGACGGACAGGATGGTATAGCTGTGGCTATTTAGGTAATATACTTAGTAAATGCAAAGGGCATTAGGTATTTTCAATATAGTATGCGAACCCAAGATGTTAGAAATATTTTTAGTTAATATTGCATTCAAAAGCGCAATTTTCACAGAATAATTATTTCCAGTTAATAATATATATTTTAGTTAAATGTATAGTTAGCACAGGCAGAGTATTAATATTGTATAGAATACATTATTTATAATATTTCAAGAAGGTATAATATTTTATTCCGCGATCCTTTTATTGTTACAGCGTATCTGTCAACCTCAGCCGTTGCCACCCGCACCATACAACTAATTTCGCTAACATCATACGGCAAATGACTTTATTCATTGCAATGAAATTTATATTATTTAATATTATTTACCACGACGTATTTTTGACGGGTCACCCCATAGGATTCATCACATTGTTAGCCACGACCAAGAGTAGGAGATCGAAATGAAATAATATATAATAATAAATTCAACTCGCGTCAACTATTTTACGACTGTATAATATTTTTCATATAATAGAAAACATCTCTAGAAAATACCGTCATTTGATTAGGACCCACTATCTAACCTGGTTCATCACTCTGGTGCCGGACCAGGAGCTATACTAAATTATTATTAAATGTATCAAGGCCGCGATGCCCTACTATCTACCTGGATCATCACATTGCTTACCGTGACCAGGAGAACGATTTATATTGAAATACAATAAAATGCTTTATAATATTAATTGAACATCATTTCGACATTAAATACAGTCTGCTCGATATGATTAGGACCCTCTATCTAACAGGATCATTACAGTGGTGCCGTGACCAGGAGGAGCGTATTCGTTGGACTCATTTGCATAGTAATAAAATCATTTTGGTTTAGTTAATATTATAAATGAAAGAAAATATTTGATTATAAAAGCGGTTTTATTTAAACAATTGCGGACCACGGTCCGTGACATCAAAGAAAAAAGATTGAGCATTTATGTGAACCACGTACTGAGATTTGTAGACAAACGTGATACTAGGTATTAGAAATTTCTTTAGGTTGTTTGTCATATAGATAGTTGGCATTTTTATTATTTAATATTTTGTGAACGAAAATTATTGTAGTAATTTTGGTCCTTGTGATATATTAGTTCGATTTTGGAATGCCTGTTTCTTTGTAAAAGTATTGCTCCATTTTATAGAATATGTGATTTATTTCATATCTCATTCATTTTATGTGGTTTGAATTCAAACGATTCACATTTGAAAAATATTTTTAATAATTGTATGAAGAGAATATATTTGAATGCGATCTCACAAGTAAGCCACCGTCACAATCTAAAAAAGACCATCGGGATTTGCGGATCGCAGTATAACAAATATGTAGTTAAGATTCAAACGATTCACGTTTGAAAGGTTTTAATTATTGCATTTGTTTTCTCGCAAGTATGCCACTGTCACGGCCTAGGCCGTCGGGATTTGCGAATCGCAGTATAACAAATATGTAGTTGAGATTCAAACGATTCACATTTGAATGGTTTTAATAATTGCATTTGTGTTTGTGTTTCGCAAATGTACCACCGAACACGGCCAAAGCCGCCGGGTTTGCGAGCGCTGTGTAATGGGAGAGCACGCGCGACACGGTTCCCCATACAGTACCGTCCCGGGTCATGTTCCGCCCGACTGCGAGCGTTCACGAAATAGACCGGAGACGTTTGAGGGTTTAAGGTTTAACAAGTTCGACCTTCGCGCTCGGGCTAGTACGAAGGGACAGTTAGCTGCTCCACTGAAACGGATTCGCACGGCGCCCGAAATGCAAAAATATACACCTGTATTACGGGCAGATCACCGCGACAGATTTCAGCGCGCGCCACGGAGGGTTTATGATAGCTTAAAATTCGGTTTTAATTTAATTTCTTATATTAATATAAACTAATAATTAACCAACGCTAGATAAAATCTGTTCAGTGGCAAATATTTTCGCTTACGAGTTATGCAATAGTAATTAATAATAATAGCAGAAAAATATAAAAGTAAAAATAAATATAAAAAACCGGATAACAATTTAGTAGAAAATATAAACACGAGAATATATGAATCTAAAAGAAAAGAAGATATAAAACCGAAAACTTTTAGTATACGGGGTACACAAGAATTATATTAAACGGATTTTGCCATGTGAACATTTGATATATATTTTATTTTATAAAAAAAATTATAAATCCGATGTTTTATAATATTTACTTTTCTCTTTCGGTTATGTACAATTATGATACAAATGCGAAAAATATTTTAATAATTATGCGTCTGGTTTCATAATTAAAAATTAATATAAATTAATCTTAATTAAATTAAGGTTAATGTAAATTAAATAAATCCACACTTGTTATATATTTGTCTTATGGATATTAAAAAGGGTTTCTATATTTGAAAAAAAAAAGATCTTTAAATTCAGCTAAATTTTTACAGATAATAATTACACAAAAAATTTATTGATTATAGTATTCTTACAAATCTACTTATATTATTTGATAACTTTCACGTGCATGTTTCGGAGATACCTTTTTATCGTCAAGGTGTTATATTAAAAATTGTCCTAAAAAAATAAAATGTCAATCTACAATGTTGCTGAATTAATTGAAAAAAAAAATTATTTCTTTCATTGATTTATTATGGTTCTTAATTATTCTAATTATCTAAATGTGTTCTTAATTGTTATACACAGTTATATACGGTTCTGGTTATTCAAACTAATTATAATTTCTTTGTTGTATGCAGGATTGATAGACTTGTTCGTAATATAAACACAGACGCGTATTGTTGCACGAAATAATTATTTGAGTTTCTTGTTTTGATCTAAAAATTATTTTGATTTGAATTACAAGAATAAAATTGCTTCCATTTTTATTTACAAGACGGCCTGGCATATGAATTAAAATGGTCATACTACCGCCATCTAGCGGAAATCAGAGAAAGTTTTGAGCCTTCGCTAGTATTAGTCTATAGGAAGCGGTAATAGAGAGCGCAATATATATATACTCTTAGTAACGAATAATTAAAAATTGGACTTGTTTTTTTTTATATATATTCCTTTGTTTCGCTTCATTGCAACGTTAATTGAAATTGTTTTATCTTCATTAATAAATATTATATTACAATATACGTTGATATAGCTTATTTATAGGCAGAGTAGAAATAAACATCTCACTACTTCAAATTTCGTACGTATCTATATAAGGGTTGTTTTGGTTTTGGGCGCAATCTTCTTGGAAATAATACAAAAGTAAATCCGGAATTAACGATATGTGAGTTTCTTCAAGTTTTGAGAAGTCGTAACGCTATGATTGATTAAGCATTTATTGTTTTTACTATACATTGGGTGTATGTAGAAATCCTGTTGAATAGTGATAAAATAAAATAAAAAGGCAATTTTTCAGGAGAGCTTTTGAATTCTTCTGGAACATTTTGAAAAAAAAAAAAATTGAAAATAGATTTTTAGTAGATTAAATAGTAGTAGCATAACGAAATCATTAGCTTCATTCACCTTCATGCGTCGTCGTGACCATTACTTTTAGATTAGGGTAGGAAGATTAGTCGTTTGGATCTTGAATAGATTCCAGTCGTATAGCAAGCCGAATTATACGTTAGGAATTCTTGATTCAGTTACACACATACATCTTCTGTGGATATCAGTGTTGGTGACGACTACTACAGCTAGTACAGATATTAGGGTTCACCTCTTCTGATTTGTAACAGTGTACTTCGTTAAAAATGTTCGCGTTGTTAAAGGAAAACTTTAAAATTTTATAATGTTGAATATACTTGAGATTCTTTCATCAGCGGGGGGAAATATGGGGATGAATACATATAAGTAGAAGTTGTTTTAGGTTTTCAAAAAGTTTTGGGTGGAATAATATTACAGTTATACGGAGGAGTCGCGCCTGATTATTTGACAAACGCTTAAAAGTCTGGGGGAAGACAGGTTAGTAGGGAATAGCTATGGGAAACTTTTCTAGACATCTGGATCCACTTCTTCTACAAACATGCGTCGTCTTTAGATATCACTCTTGAGGGTTGGCTGGAAAGTTAGTTGAGACGGATAATAGTTATATATACTTTTACGTTCTACAATTATCGAAGGGTTTGTTTTCTTTTCTTCCTCTTCTTCTTCTTCGTCTTCTTCTTATTCGTATATGCTAACGGTTATATATATATTTTCTTTCCGCTTTTTATTTATATTGACTTCAACAGCGTCTTCTTCTTCTTCGGTACGAAGGTTTTTTTTTATTGGTTATGTTCACTCTAGTCTTCTTCTTCTTTGAATACATACCGTTTATGCTTTACTTTTCAAATACCTTCTCTTCTATAAATAGCAATTATTACAATACTTTGCAACTACTTTTTCGTCTTATGGTATATCTTTCGACTGCTTCTCTACTTTCTTCTTCTTCTTCTTTTTCTATTACTACATTCATTTCGTCTCCTTCCATTTATCTTAAACTTTTCGACTGTTTTTCTACGTCTTTTCTTCGTCTTCTCTTCTTCTTTACCTTTTCTTCTTCTTCTTCTTTTCCTATTACTACATTATTTTCTTCTTCTTTTCTTCTTCTTTCTTCTCTCTTCTTTCTTCTTCTTCTTTTCATATTCTCTTCTTTCTTCTTTCCTATTCGCTTCTCCACTTTCTTCTTCTTCTTCTTTTCCTATAACTACATTCATTTCGTCTTCTTCCGTTTATCTTATACTTATCAACTGTTTTTCTTCGTCTTCTCTTCATCTTCTTCTTCTTCTTCTTTTCCTATAACTACATTCATTTGGTCTTCTTCCGTTTATCTTATACTTATCAACTGTTTTTCTTCGTCTTCTCTTCATCTTCTTCTTCTTCTTCTTTTCCTATAACTACATTCATGTCGTCTTCTTCCGTATATCTTATAATTTTCGACTGTTTTCTACGTCTTATCTTCGTCTTCTTTTGTTCTTTGCCTACTGCTACATTCGCGTCTTCTAATTTTATATCTTTCGACTTCTTCTTCTTCGTCTTTATCTATTACTACACTCGGTTGTGACTTTTCTTCTTTATCTTATGCCTTTCAATGGATTCATTTTCTTCTTCTTCTGTTGTCATCCACTACTTTTGCGGCTTCTTCTTCTTCTTCTTCATCATATTACACCAACAATAAATTATGGCAGTCATTACAGTATACGTGGAATATTGAGGACAATTGGCTGTTTCTACATAAGAGGACATGTATTGCGCATATGAATAGAGTTCATAGCTCAGATGGGGTACAAGAGTTAATTTTGTCGTGGTTTGCAATCATAGTAGGAATATGCGGTTGACTATTCACTCGGTTAAAATAGGACTATACGAGTTTCAGATAGAAGAGGTTGTATAGTTTGGGGGAAGGGGGAATAAGAAAGTAGTATAGAGTTGCGAGTTGGTGAACTCTAGGAGTGTACCATTGTAAGGGAAGCAAGGAGCATAACAAAGTGGGGGAAGGGGCGTCTTATGGATTATTGATAACAGAATGGCGCTTGAGTAGTTAGCAGACACAATGATGAGATTACTGAGGCATTCAATCGATTATGGAGAATCGAACCTTTCCAATCAATTGAATAAAATAGATACAGTCCAATTTTGCTTGCAATTCTTATATTCATGTTAGTTGTACACTTTTCATTTGAATGATAGGCAGATGGTTTACAGTAGCTTTAAATACACAAAAAGGATTCCATTGAAAAGGAATTCTACCCTAATAGAAATATAGTACGCGGGGAAAGGAAAGAACAACGATTTATTTTAAAAGGAATTTTAGAAACTCTTGATAAGTATCACGAGATATACTATCCTATTGGGTTATTTAGCAGATAGGCTTGGTCTGATAGATCATTCCTCTCTCTAAATAAGGGGGAAGCTGTGATGGTCGACAGAGAGATAGATTTAATAAATTTAGAAAATCTTAAAATAATAATATTCAAAAAAGTCAAGTATGGACATCAAAAATATATTTCTTCTGTTTGGAATAGTTTAAAAGTAAAAGCCTGATATATTTCTTCTTAAGATTCTATGTATTACAAGAGGCTAACAAAATATTGAATATTCAGCTATACAAGTAATATTTCTTAGATCTTTAGTATACCATAGATATAATTCTGTGTTAAATTAATATCGTTTGCCAATCCTAATAGACTCGACCTTGTGAGTAGGTGCGAACGAGCCTTTATTATTTATGAATCAGAACAGTAAGTCTCGCGTGTAGCGGGTGCTTAACTATTATTTTAACGAAACGGACCAATCACAGGCGCGCTTTGCCTTCGACGGGTTGAGCCGGAGGCGACCGTCCTGATGGCTGAATCCGGCCAATGGCGAGCGCCGGCGGTGAGGTCATCGCGCATAGGATGAGTCACTGCACTAGCGTGGATTTCAGAGGTATGGTGAAATCATTACTATAAAAGGAGCGAAAACGATATACTCTGCCCCTTCAGTTCGAGACCAGACTTGCGAGCGGGAGCGCTGCCCAACAGACTACCGACGGAGCCCCGAGTTCCAGATCATCAGTTGCGAGCAAAGGAGCTGCCAGCTTGAGAGAAAGCGGGTCTTGCAGCGGCGAAGTATAGAGATTCCACCATTCCGCAGCACCAGAAGGAGGATTCCGCCACAAAGAGTAACAGATAAGGATCATATTCATATTATCTATTACGGTTAATTATTTTCACTATCGAAATGTATTTATTTTGGGAATATTTGAGTTCGGAATAATTATGTGTAATTAAATATCACGATTGCTTGTGTGATATTGGTTCAAATCGTACAAGAATTCCGTTCCAAACGGGTGTATTTTTATGCAAAGCGAATTTCATACCGTTTATGCTAAAAGTTGAATACACGGATTTCTATATGAATTACTTAGTAGCATTATAATAATTACTGTATTGCATAAGTATTGCGCAATCCGGTCTTCAGTTAACTCTTTATGATTTGAGTACCTCGGTACATCTAGCTTAACAAGTAGCTTCAGAATGACGAGTCAAGGACAGAATGGGGAAGTCTAACTAAAGATTGGGGATATCTGGTTTGTGTTAGCCTAGCTGGCTGAGGGGTGGATGATTGCCGGCACTTGGGCGTGGAACCCGCACAAGCCCCTGCAGGGCCCCTTAAAGGCGGGGTCCTCCTTGTTGCTCGGGGTCGTCAATAAACCGACCACCTAACCTCATCTGGCGCAAACTACTTAAACCAACAAAAGGGTTCCCTATGTCTTTGGAAGGATTTCCATGCTTGAATGCTGTAAAACCTTGATAGAAAACGTTAACTTCTATTTCGTCCTCTGTAAGAAAGACAGGGCCAGAATAAATATAAAAATCATTCACTCATGTGGAATAGCTAGGATATTATAAATATGTTACTAACACTCTAACATTTGTCCAAAGTAAATGTTGCAAGATGCAGAATCGTGGGACGCCGCTCTGAAAAGGCATAATGAGATTGCACAATAATTTGTAACATCGCTGACTATGCCCGCAAAGGAGGCTAATGTCGTCATCAATTCGTACCAAAAGAGTACATGATTCTTCAAACACCGGCCTAAAAGAAAGGCGCCTCAAGACAAAACACATCATCAGAAACTCGTACCAAAAGAGTACGGCCTTCTCAATTATAAGCCTAAAAGAGGGGCGTCACAGGATCACATCTCGTAAAGAAGAGATAGAGTCTCGGGATGCAGTAAGTTCCGGAGGAACAAGGGGGGCCGTTTAGTCACTTAGGAAGTCGGCCACCGGGTTTAGGCGGGCGCGGAGCCTCAACCCCTCTCAGCAGAGATGCTGAGGGTTTAAAAAACCAAAATTTAGCATTCAAAGAAACTATTATTTCATATAAACTCACGGGCTGTTGTAGAATCCTTTCGAACAAACCATCCCCGAGACCTTATCTACTTATTTATAAAGAAGTTTCGCTTCAAAAATGTCTTATTTCGTAGATAGAAAATATATGTATTATTTTCCCACGGAATTAATATGAACAGGTTCATGCACGTCTAGAACGAAACCATTCAAGGTAAGAATTTGCTAATACAAAGTGTTTAAAATTATTAGTTTCAGTGTTATTTAATATGTGAATTTCTCCTCTTTATGCCGTTCGATTGATTTTATTGGGTTGTTTCCAAACGGAAATGTTTTATTTCTAATACACGAATTCTTCTGGTGAACGTATTTTATTGTAACATAAATGTATAGATTATTAGGTTCGTTAGATGTTTTTATTACGTAATATTATGCAATTGTTTCCACACTGCTCCTATAAAAGAATTTGAAGTTATTACGATACACAACGGGGTCCTTCATCCATTAGACGAATCATGTGCCAATTCAACGACGTATTACGAATAGTATATATTGTATTTATCGAGATTTAGTCGCATTTATTATTCCTAGTGAGGTTTTTAGTATTGGTTCCAGGCGCCATTATGAGGCGGAAATAGTTCATATTCATAGCCCGACTGCAATAGGTATTTTTGTCGCGTAAGAGGTAGCACTTTTAGAAATATAACTATGTTTTATGTTTAGTCCCTGACGGACAGGATGGTATAGCTGTGGCTATTTAGGTAATATACTTAGTAAATGCAAAGGGCATTAGGTATTTTCAATATAGTATGCGAACCCAAGATGTTAGAAATATTTTAGTTAATATTTTTAGTTAATTTTGCATTCAAAAGCGCAATTTTCACAGAATAATTATTTTCAGTTAATAATATATATTTTAGTTAAATGTATAGTTAGCACAGGCAGAGTATTAATATTGTATAGAATACATTATTTATAATATTTCAAGAAGGTATAATATTTTATTCCGCGATCCTTTTATAGCTACAGCGTATCTGTCGACCTCAGCCGTTGCCACCCGAGCCATACAACTATTTTCACTAACATCATACGGCAAATGACTTTATTCATTGCAATGAAATTTATATTATTTAATATTATTTACCACGACGTATTTTTGACGGATCACCCCATAGGATTCATCACATTGTTAGCCGCGGCCAGGAGTTGGCAAATTAATTGAATATAATAGCTAAAATTAAATATTAGGTCCTTACATATGAAATTGACGTTTAGTATGGGAGGAACATAAAGTCGATTTTTTTTTATTATAATATATTTATTTAATCAAAGTATGTACCATTGCTATCTATGCACTTTTGCCATCTCATAGGTAGTTCATCGATCCCTTTACTAAAAAAACCATTCGGAAGGGAATCAATAAAATCTTTGAAGGCGGTTTGGACTGCCCCATCGGAGTTGAATTTTTTCCTTTGCAAGAAGTTATCCAAATTTCGAAAAAAATGGTAATCTGTTGGGGCAAGGTCCGGAGAGTACGGTGGATGTCTTAGACATTCCAATTGAAGCTCCTCTAATTTGGTAGCCGTCTGTTGTGCAGTGTGTGGTCTAGCGTTATCATGAAGCAGCAGTGGCCTAGAGCGATTAACCAGCCTCGGTTGTTTAGCAGCTAGCTTTTCCATCATGGTTTGCAGTTGCTGACAATAGACATCTGCCGTAATCGTCTGGCCAGATTTAAGAAAGCTGTAGTGAACGACACCAGCACTAGTCCACCAAACGCTCACAAGTAACTCGCGTTTGTTGATTTGCTTCACTCAATTCGTGAGGTACCCACCTTTCAAGCTTTTTCACCTTACCAATTTGCTTCAAGTGGATTAAAACAGTTTTATCACTAACACCGCAGCCTGTAGCTAACTCGGATGTGGTTTGCGATGGATTCCGCTTCCACAATAGCCTTCAATTCTTCATTATCAACTTTGGTCTCCGGCCGTCCACCAGTTTCGAGATGTACTCAACTCTTTGTCAGGACAACCAGTATTGTTAGGTACTACTTGTTAGCCTTCGTTTCAATAAATCGTCATAGTCGTAGAACAACGAAGCATGTGATTTTTCTCAAGTTTGCAGGAGAGCCGTTTGAAGTTTTATTTACATAAAGACACTTTATGTCATAGCTCGATAACTACAAAAGATTTTCCTTTGAAACTTGGGTTAGTTATTTAAAGTTGATATCTTTAAGACCTCAAATATAGTCAGCTCAGTACAATGACGTTTTTACACATGCTGCATTTTTCTACGATCGCAAATCGGAACCGACGTATAACGACGGTTAAATTAATGAGAAAAAATACACTTTTTATATACCATTAGATGCATTTTTTTTTTCACTTTTTAACGATCCAAAAAAGTTAATATGGAATTTTTTGCACATCCGTCATTATTCTACAATCATGACGAAATACGCATGTGGAAGGTGTTAGTGTGTGACTAGTACTACGGTTGTGGTGTGTAGTGTTATATACATGTAGTGGTTGTCCTGACGAAGAGATGGGTACGTCTCGAATCCGGTTGACTAAAAATGTCAGTAAGTGTTTGTATACTAACATAACTAACATTTTGCTAAAATGCCTGCCCACAAAGTTAATGCTTTAATGGTCTAAAATTACAAATATTCATTCTATTGTATCAACTGCATTGTAGATTCGAAAGGAACATTAAAGTCTGTAGATTGGCTTTAGATATTTGACTTACGATTGTGACGTGAGGCGCGAGGCAAGCGACGGTACTCGAATCTCAGATCTCTTTATAGGTTATAGAGATTATCTCGAAGCGACAATCTCATCCGTGGACGTTCAGGAGTTGAACATTTGAAGCATGAAAAAATTCATTCAAAGAAGAAGAAAAATTATTGCACCTACAAAATTAGTTTCACTATCATTGTTAACGGTAAACATTTTTTTTTTTCATTTTTTTTTTTCATTAACGAATAACTTTAATAATTTCAAAATGTCGGAGTTATGTGCATTCCAGCAATAGTCCTTCTGACGTGACGAGGGCAGCTGATGGAGATCATGTCGCTAGGGTAATTTAATTCAAATCATATAACAGAAACAAAACTGAATTCTTACTTTTGTTGACCGCAAGTTGATCATATATCAGTAAATATGGAATTAGTAACAATGTAAGCGACGCACGCGCAGTTCTCACCAAGAAATTATACCTTTCAAAGAGACACGCTGTAGTACGAAAAATTTACTATAAACTCTTCGAAAAATCCCGATTATAATAATTTCGGTGTCAGTTTGTCTGTCTATCTCCGTAACTCGCATAACGTCCGTAATTTCGTTCGAATGCACGGCTTTAAAAAATGAAATTAAATAGCCGGAGATAGAGCTTGCGCCCCGGGCCAGCAATCAAGGCGGCATCGATAGCGATTTTGCTACCGCCGAGCCTGCGTTACCCGCAAAAAACAGTACATATAGGATGTAACAAATACGCGAACCATTAGTACCTCTAAAATAAGATTATAGGGCGCACAATATATTTTCTAAAAATATTTTTAATTTGGGTACACTGGCTTTATAATTTATTTTTTTCAAGACCAGTGACATCTCCGATATGGTGTAGTGTTACGATACCTAGCTCTCACCCAGAAGGCTTGGGTTCGGTTCCCGGTACCGTATTTTTTTTTCATGTCTATTGTATTTATACTATTATTTATGTTGTCACTATAATGTTAATTATGTTGTCACTAGAGCGATATTGTCATCAAAGGGTAGTTTCGCGTTTAGTTTACAATTGCCAGGGGTTAAAATAGTACCATTTATTGCCCACAGGCGAAACAAAAAAAAATATTTAGATAAAAATCGTTATTGCTATATTATGGATGTTGGCTATAAATAAGTAAATACTTATTCTTTTGGAACCGGCATGTAAAAGTACCGTCATTTTTGACAGCTACAGCTAGTAACTTGCGAACTAGTTCAGTGCGACTGTTATATAGGAGAAATGGAGTGGTGAGTGGAGCCTCCAAATATTTGTGATTCCAACTATTCAAATATCGAATAGTTAATGATAATATATTCGAATATATTCGTAAAATTTTAATGAAAGGAATAATTTACTTTGGATGATAAATACAGATAAATACATTGTATAAATTTAAAAAAAAACATAATAATTGTAGAGAATTTATTTATTTTAATTTTTAAAAATATATGTTATAAAAAACAACAAAAAAATATTGAAAGTAATGTTGAATTTAGAAATACAAATTTAAAAAAAAACACAGAAAAATATATTTCAATTTTGTAAATATACATATTTATATAAAAACAATAAAAAATTAGATACATACGTGTCAGTATTCTCTCGATAACTGACAAAATTTTAGATATGTTTATATTACTTCATATCTCACACCCCACGTGCAAGTTTTAAAAAAAATATTTTGTATATAACTTCTTGTTTGTCGGCTCAAGTATTTATGAAAAAGCCGTCTCCATCGTTGACTCCACCGTAAGTGCCTTTGTAATAAAACTATAAAGATACGCATGACTTAAAAGGCACATGCAAAAGACGTCCGACAATTTACGGCGTTTACATCTTTGAAGTCCGACTTCATTATATAGCCCGTAGCGGTATAAACTGAAAACCCTTGCAAATGACTTTCTGGGTTCGTAAACCTTTGTTACGTTTGGAAAAATACTAAAAATCTTATGATATAAATATGAACGAATACTTTACGACTACTTTTTAAAGTATTCGAATAACGACTACTTAAAAACAGGCGAATATATTCGAGTTTCGAATATCCGGATTGGAGGCTCTAGTGGTGAGGTCGTTCAGTATAAACAGGACACAGTAGACAGTATGTGTGTTTTGTATTGCTCATAGATAAACCGATCCATCCTTTTTGACAGACAGAAAAAGGGTTGACGCGCAATAAATATCCGTCCGTTGACACGTACCTACTATCGCAGCGTTGACAACTATTGCGTCATTCGTCCAATACACCGTTCAAAAATAGATTTTCCGTGAAAAAACCCGCCATTGTGGAGGTGCGCTAAACACGGAATATGCTTTGTTTAAAAGTTTCCCAGCTCCGTTGTTTTTCCCGTTATCTGGGACCGGTGCAGGCGGAGCTGGAAACGTGGGAAATAAAACGCTATCCGTTTGTTTGTTTTATTCCTGGCGGGAAATAATGTTACAGACGTTAAAAGTTGGGCGCTTAAAATGGCCGCCGCCTCTGGCAGTCTGCTAGACGACGGGACTTAAACTTGCTTAATTGCTTTTCCAGTTGAAACATATTATAAAGAAATTTAATATTTTTACAGACAAATTATTTTTCCGGGCGTACACGACGGTATATTAAATTTTCGGATCTCTTCATGTTTGCTGTCCACAACAGTGATGGTAATTTAATGGGAGCAAAAAATTACTACTCTTTGTATCGAGTTTTTTTTATGTGAAGGTTGATGAAATTTTTCTATATCTTTGTGTGATCTTTTTTAGATAATTTATTTAATGTTTAACAATACTTTACATGCGGGGTATATAAGCAAAGGAAGCAATATTAAAAAAAATGTTTTGAATGCATCATCGAAGATTACTAATTTATAATGTACTATGCAAATGCCAAATTCTATAATAAATATAGCTCTATCCCTTCCAAATCACTATTAAAACCAAAAGCAGCAATATTTACTTCAACCAATCAATTCTCAAGGATATGTCACAATGTCATGTGATAAAATGGCCACATCGCACTAAAGTGAGATATCGAGTTTATACTGAAACATCATAGCAAAGACAGAAAATATCCATTAATAAAAATAAATAAAAAGCAGAAATGTCCACTTTTATATTAGGTCCTTACATATGAAATTGGCGTTTAGTATGGGAGGAACATAAAGCCGATTTTTTTTTATTATAATATATTTATTTAATCAAAGTATGTACCATTGCTATCTATGCACTTTTGCCATCTCATAGGTAGTTCATCGATCCCTTTACTAAAAAAACCATTCGGACGGGAATCAATAAAATCTTTGAAGGCGGTTTGGACTGCCCCATCGGAGTTGAATTTTTTCCTTTGCAAGAACTTATCCAAATTTCGAAAAAAATGGTAATCTGTTGGGGCAAGGTCCGGAGAGTACGGTGGATGTCTTAGACATTCCAATTGAAGCTCCTCTAATTTGGAAGCCGTCTGTTGTGCAGTGTGTGGTCTAGCGTTATCATGAAGCAGCAGTGGCCTAGAGCGATTAACCAGCCTCGGTTGTTTAGCAGCTAGCTTTTCCATCATGGTTTGCAGTTGCTGACAATAGACATCTGCCGTAATCGTCTGGCCAGATTTAAGAAAGCTGTAGTGAACGACACCAGCACTAGTCCACCAAACGCTCACAAGTAACTTTTTTGGAGTCAATTTTCGCTTGGGGCATGGTTTGGCTGATTCGGCAGGGTTCAGCCATTGCAATGAGCGCTTCCGATTATCGTACAGGATCCACTTTTCATCACAGGTAATGATTCGATTTAAAATCCCTTCATTATTGTGCCGGTTGAGTAATGCAACGCAGCAGTCAACGCGCGTTTGTTGATTTGCTTCACTCAATTCGTGAGGTACCCACCTTTCAAGCTTTTTCACCTTACCAATTTGCTTCAAGTGGATTAAAACAGTTTTATCACTAACACCGCAGCCTGCAGCTAACTCGGATGTGGTTTGCGATGGATCCGCTTCCACAATAGCCTTCAATTCTTCATTATCAACTTTGGTCTCCGGCCGTCCACGGGGCTTGTTCTGCAGGTCGAAATTTCCAGAACGAAAACGTTGGAACCAAAAACGCACTGTGTTTTCTTTTGCGGCACCGTCGCCATACACATCATTAATCCTTCGAGCCGTTTCTACAGCACTGGTGCCACGGTGGAACTCGTACTCGTAAATAACGCGATATTTCAAGTTTTTCATTTTGTAAACTGAGTGACGCCAAGAAAAAAACAATTGAAGAAAAAACAAATGAATTATAATTTTCAAAACATAAATACATGAGTAGATAGCTGTATAAATTTGGATTTGGAATTCCTAACCAAAGAGAAGATATTTGAGATCAAATTTGCCATTACGGCAAAACGCCAATTTCATATGTAAGGACCTAATATTTGGTAGCAAACAGATCAATATCCATATTAAAAAGTTAAATCTTTATTTATAGACGTATATAAAACGAAAACTGAAGTGGTTAAAAATGTTCTTAGGTTTTCACGGCCACTCAGCATCTTCTGGTTTTCGTCTTCAGAATACTCCACAACAAAGTGCATATAATTTACGCCCCCGGTCACGGAAACATTAATCAGTCCGCCCTATACCCCCGCGGGTACAGGTCGTTCTCCTCATGACTGATCTCCTATTGAATACGACTTCAAAGGAACGTCGAGAATTGTCTCTCGGAAAAACATACGGTACGTATAAAATATTCGTAACCATTTACAGTTATATATGTCTAACGACCGTAATAATAACCTTAATTCTTTGTAAATTGTAAATTGAAAACCCTTATTTATTTCAAAAGAACTGTTTGTTTTCAAAAGATGATAATTCAGAATAGTTATATTTGTATTGTTTCTTGTATTGTTGACTTGTATTTGAGTTTATAAGATCTATTGTAATTAATTAATATGAATGTATTTCTGGTAAATACAATTTATTTATATATAAATACTGATGCACCTACAGACAAATACCAATGTGATGTTTTGTGGGTCTGAGATGTAAAAAAAAAAATAATAAATAAAAATAAAAATTAAAAAAATTAAACATCAACTGCGTCCTTCGACTGCCATAAATGAACATAAATATAAAGTTAGTTTTTCCTTTAAGCGTTTTTACCTAATTTAGTCATCACGGCGCGGCGGTGGACACACTTCAAACTAATAATACAATATTAAAACATTCGCCCGGCATCTTTTATTATTAGCCAACAGAAATTTTTCTATTCACCAAGAAAAATCTTCGAGTCGTCGCTGTTTTGTTTCCCTTGCAATACACATCGTACACAAATGCTTGTCTGATAAGTATCTTTGTTTTTTCGGCGATTTTTCGGTTGTGACACATTGGCAAGCGATCAAAAACGTCCTCGAGAAAAAATCCAATAAATACTGCCAAGAATTTCACGTACACAGAGAATCCTGATATTTCTCGGTGCCGTATAAAATGACGCCTTGAATTATAACAAGCCAATTTAAACCTCTGCACGTTCTGAACCACCTGTGTAAAAAAATTCCCGCATCAGAAATCACTCGGCCTGTAGCGACGCCGACGATGACAACTTGATTTTCGAGTTACATCCAGTCGTACTTTTGGTAAGCCAAAAAATACACTGTCCAGTAATCCCAATCAGATAATTGTTATCGATAAAAGCAACGCTTATTATAAGTTATATTTTCCTCACTTTAAAATGCTTAAACTGAAAGATTTTTTTGTAATTTACGTGGGAATTATTCGTACAATATGAAAATAAACATGTTTTAGGGACACCTAAGAGTATTTGTAAAATACGATACAATATTAAGGATACATTAAATTAAAGTTATTACTATATTTCACAGTTCATTTTTTTTTATTTAATTAATAATATAAATATAATTTTTTTTTCTACAATCATACATAAATTTTTACAAATCTATATTTTTTGTGTGTGTATACCTCACCAAAAAGAATTATATTATTGTGTGTGGTGGGGGATAACCACTTACAATCAAAGGTATAGGTAGTGTAATCTAATTATATAACAATTGGAAGGAAAGAAAAGAAAATCTAATACATCAAATCTTAGTTAATAATACAGTATATAGAATAAGCAGTCAAGTAAACAATAATATAAATAATAAGCAGTCAATAA